>JANTPZ010091892.1:0-22672 GCA_025593235.1 Vachellia pachyceras
ACTTTCAAGCAACACTTGAGTTTTTGTTGAAAGTGTTGACAATACTCGAGTTCTTGATTTCAATACTCGAGTATTGGAGGTTAAAAATGTTTCTGAAATCCAACACTCTAAGTGAAAACTCAAGTATTGAGATGAAGTGTTGCAAACACTCGAGTGATAATTTTGAATACTCGAGTATTGGTGTTAAAATGTGTTTTGAAAGAATACTCCCATGTGAAACTCGAGTATTAGTGTTGAGGTATTGGTAACACTCGAGTATTGTGTTGCAATACTCGAGTATCGGGCTTTGTTTTTTAAAAGAATACTCAACACTTGAAGCAGAATACTCGAGTTACAAATGGAAGTATTGACAACACTCGAGTATTGAGATTGAATACTTGAGTATTGAGTCAAAATACTTGAACTTGAAGTGGAACACTCGAGTTGTGGAGGAAGTGTTGGCAACACTCGAGTGCTTGTTCTCAACACTCGAGTATCGGGCAAAAGTTTTCAAATGAAAGACAACACTTCAAGTACAACACTCGAGTATTAGGTGAAAGTTTTGACAACACTCGAGTATTGAACTTTGAATACTCGAGTATCGAGCTCCATTTTCTCAAAAACTCAACACTTCCATCTAAACACTCGAGTAATGGCAGAAAAGTGACAACACTCGAGTATTATGTTTTCAACACTCGAGTATTGTGAGATTTCAAATGATTTCACTTCTAGTTTTCTTTTGAACACTCGAGTATCAACTGAAAGTATTCTCAACACTCGAGTTCAATAATTTCAACACTCGAATATTCACAATGAATTTCAAAATCTTCTGCAATACTCTCAGTTAACACTCGAGCAACTTCAAAAGTGTTTGCAAAACTCAAGTATTGACAGAAAACACTCGAGTATCATTTCACAAAATTCAAAATACTTGACTAACACTCGAGTATTATGATCAGCACTCAAGTATATTTTCTCAACGGCTATTTTCTCTCTCTGACAGCTTTTCACCTGCTCCATATCTTTCCTTATTCGTGTCTAACAACGTTTGAACTTCAGCTGCCCTCATAAATGCAGAAGTGCAGGATCATAGGAAGAAAAAAATGTTGTACCTAGAGACAAATAGCATGATTCAAGCCTTCGTCGTTCACGCTACTTAGAAAGCATTTATTACAGTACTAATGGCGAAGATGAAGAGTTGGTGGATGAGAGTAACAGACAATAAACTCTATCTAACGGCAACTTCCTTTCTCTCATCTATAAAAGCTCCAAGCATTCATTGCAGAAACAACAATCTTCTTTAAGAACATTAAAGTCATTCATCTGTCTCTCTGTAAAATTATTCAATTCTTATTCCGAGAATTTATTGGATTGAAATTTGGTCAGAAAGCAAAGGAAAAACAGAGAGTGTGCGACTCTGCTTCATAACGTGTTGTAAGGGGGAGTGTGAATCTCTAGTGTAAAGGCTGATGTGCCTGACTTGTTTGGATTAGTGGATTACAAAGTTTAGAGGTGCTCTGAGGACTTGACGTAGGTCAAACGGGCGAACCAAGATAAATCCTCTTGTTCATCTTCTCCTTTATCTCTCGGTGACATTGGTTTAAATTTGATTTTAATTTCAAAATTTTTAATAAGACCAATTCACCCCCCTCTTGTTCTTATCCTGCACTAACAGTTACAACCATGGCGGCCGAGATTTTGGCAATTCATACTGAATTAGAGGTCTGCCGTTCTTTGCAGTTTAGAGATATCCAGGTCTTTTCGGAATCCTTTGAGGCTGTCAATGTTTTGCTCAGAGATCGTGGTCCCTCTCATCAGTTGCGACATGAGGTTGAGGCCACTCGACATCTTCTCTATGATAGGTAGAATGTGGAATTATATCATGTGCCGAGGGAGTGTTTGACGTCTGATGACATCCTTACAAAGGAAACTTGCAGTTCAGACTCGCAGTTAGTGCTAATTCTGTAGGCCCCTCATAGTTGTAGGGAATGCCTTCTTTTTTATCAATCTTTTGTGAGGGGCATTGGTCCCCAACTGAACTAGTTTCTTTTCTTTCCTGTTTCAAGGCTTGCCCCTTTGATACAAAAAAAAAAAGTTATTTATTATCCGACTCTACATTAATTCCCCTTTGATATTATTATTAAAACAAAAAATAATAAAATATTGTTTCTGAAATGTTCACTACTTCCATTATAAAACAAAAGTTAATTTAATCTTTGGAAGTTTAATACAGATGATTTTAATCTTTTAAAGAATATAATGTTTTACTCCTCAAATTCACTCTCATTTTTATTTTAAACCCTCAAATTTAAAATTAATAGTTTTGATTTTTAAAAGGTAAATTAATCAAATTTTATGAAATTATAGAATTAATGTTTTTACAAAAATCAAACTTAAAATAATAAATATATTGAGGATAAACTTGACATAAAAAAAGGATTGTATTAAAAAAATAAAAAGAAAAACAAGACGAAGTAGATCAGTAGCAAAAGGATTGACGGTTGTTTTGTACCGTATGAAGCTCCGGTTTCAAAGCGAAGAGCATAGTCGTCCGTTTGGCTTTAGACTCTCTCTCAGAGAAAACCTTCCGGACATTGGGTTTTGCTCCACCTTTTCGATCGCTGGTTTTCGGATTCATCTTCCTTAGGTACATCTTCCCTACTTGATTCTGATCACGGCTTCATTTTGTGTTGGTGGGCTTGGGTAGGTGTGGATGAGGGTTTATACGGATCTGTCTGCCTAGGTAACTGCTCTGAGTGGTTTCTAAATGAGTCTACGATGGTAAAAATTTTTAAACAGATTTCATAATGGTTGTGTAGTTTGTCATTTTGGATGGAATTCTGTATATGTTCTTCACTTGAATTTCCATATTTCATCTGGGAAATTGGATAAATGCATCCACTGTCAGTCAAATTGATATTTTTTTCGAGTTTTTATTATTAGGCCCTATCTTCTGAAGGCTTTCTTTTTAATTTATTATCGATATATAGACTGTATTTATACCTGTATCTTTTGTCTATCTTCCTTCCACTATTTTAAGATGGAATCTTATATGCTACTGGCCTGTTATGTAACTTTGCCTTGCTAACTTTCTGGCGAGTGAATGTAGTTGAGTAACTGCGGGCCGCCCTTGTCTAATTAGCTTCTGGCTATCATCCACGCTCTCCCTCTTTTCAAAATTTTTAACAGTGTTTTGCCTATGTTTATACTTATATTGGGGAGTGAGGACTTTAGGTACTAGAAAGATTTCGGCCTGATGCAAACCAGGCAAGGGGAATTAAGACTAGATTTGTCTACCGAACCCAGATAATAATACTCATATACTTCATGCATAATGTCATAATCTTATGGCAATGTCACCAAAAGTAAAACAAAGCAAAGTCGTGGATGGTAAAATAAAACGAACATAACATCTTTGCTCTTTCTGGTGGCATATTGTGGAATGCTATTATCTTACTTAGTGGCAATGAAGGGAAAATATTTGGGCAATTAGATGTTGAAACCTTATTTCAAGGGTTTTCTGACCGTTCACTGTGTCATTTGGTTGTCCTAATTAGCATTCTCTTGAATGAATTGCTAATCATGTGAAGGGATGGAGAGTAATGTTACAGTTTTTGGTATGATTATTTTCATCTTTAACCATAGAATGAAAAGTTCATAACAATTTTGTCACATTTTGTATGGATTGTAAATTATAATTGAACATGCTGGATGTGGGAGCAAGATGAGGGTGACAGAGGTAAAGAAGAATGTTACAGTTTGATTAAACTAGAAACTTCAGGGTTCTGAGGGGTTTCACTTTAATATATGAGATTCTTTGAGATATATTGATCATTTGATCCTTTGCTGAAAAGAAGTATAAATATAGTTCTCGGCATGTTGATGACATTCAAGGGGAGGTCTTTTCATGTTAGTTGTACTAGTGATAGTTAACGTTGCACAAGCATCTGGCCTGCTTGTCTGTCCATGCATTCCCCTGTCCTTGTTCTCATGAATATGACTGAAAGCATTAAGCATTGTGGGCAAGAATATCTCTAAGATAAAGTTAATTGATCACAAATTAAGTATCTGGTTTGCACCTCTGAACATTTAATCTTGAACTTTTGTTGGGCACCTTCATAGTTGAAGGAATGATACAAATTATATTTTCTTTTCTATGAAATATAGGAGAGTGATTTAGCATTGATGATGAGGATATTCTGCCATTATTCATTTGGATATTTGTAATCTCACTAATGATTGACTAAATATTTATTTATCTTTGATACACTTATATCTGTGACGCCACTGTCGGATAAAGAAGAGAGCATCGTATTGGTAAATCTCTAACTGTGAAACTTTATGAGACTCCATAAGTCTCAATATGACGGGTTCCCTTTTGGCTTGGTTTCTCTCAAGTTGTCATATGAATCTTTCTGGGCACATTTTTTGTTCATAACCGATGGATATGTGACACAGATCCTATTTAACTTGATATTGAAATGGGTACTGTACGATACATGTATGGAGCACATTGTTTTCTATCATATATTCACATTGTTTTCTGGCCCTTTATTCAACTTTATGTTTCTAAGGGAAAGTGGTTTTCTTTTCCTGTAACTTCCATCTTCCCCTCCTTGTTCCCCCCATTCCAAAAATAAATGATTGAATTTACTATGCTTCTTTGGGATCGTGCACAATGTCAAAAATTTGGCAAGGGCAGAAAAAATGCCTCACTTCTTAAATGTTTGAACTAACTTTTTTTTTTTTGCCTATGCAATCTTGCAAATTCAGGCATTTAGGTAATATGGAACAAGGCATCAACAAAGCTGAAGGTAAGAAGGATCTGCTTGAAGGATCTAGTAAGCCAGAATCAAGTGGCAAAAATGCTCACCATTCATTGAAGGCCAAATCAAGATTTGTTAAGAAATCTCAGCCTAGTAAGCTTAAAATAAAAAAGAATAAAGGTTTTAAGCAGATTCAGGGAAAACATCCACAGAGAGAGAATAAAACAATTGTGGAAGTGAAAAAAATTTCTCACAATGGAAATGAACATGGCAAGAAACAAACTTCAGAAGCCAGTCAACAAAAGAGCACTGCTAACAGTGATAAGCAGCTTAAGGAGAAGAGCCAGCAGTTAGACAAAAATGAAAGCACTAGTGATAAACGTTTTACAAACCAGAGCGATGATGCTCAAAATAGTAATGAGAAGACTAATGAGTCAAATAAAACTAGCCAAGAATGGAAGAATAGAGGAAAGCATGGAAAGTCAGACAAGGGTATGAATAATAGAATGAACAAAAATGAGAAAGGCAGTACAGAGAAGGTTAATTTAAATGAAGGAAAGAAAGAAAAGCTTGGTGGTTTGATCTTCATGTGCAGTGCAAAAACAAAGCCAGACTGTTTCCATTACCATGTTATGGGTCTTCCTTGTGGTAAAAAGGATGTTGTTTTAGGCATCAGGCGTGGGCTTAAGCTTTTTCTTTATGATTTTGATCTTAAGCTATTATATGGGATATACCAGGCTACATCTTCTGGGGGCATGAAACTTGAACCCAAAGCGTTCAATGGTTCCTTTCCTGCTCAGGTTTTTTTTTTCCTTTTAGTTTTTTTTTCCTGCAAGTTCTGATCTTGCACTACTGCAAATAATTCCCATTTGTTTTTGTCAAGATTCATTTGCTTATGGCCAGCTCCGAACTTTCAGGTGCGATTCAGCATTGAGAAGGATTGCTTTCCACTTCCTGAGAGCATTTTTAAAAAGGCTATCAAAGAGAATTATGAAAAGAACAAGTTCAAAACCGAACTTACTGTTAGGCAGGTGAGAATCAAATGTTTCCTCTGGTGGGATGGCTGTTGTTCTACTTGATTCTTGCTGTTGTTCTACTTGATTCTTTGTTATCAATGATACTTTAACATTCCTGTTCAGGTTAGGAAGCTCACAGAACTTTTTCGACCAGTTATGATTCATTCAACTTTGCTGCCTCTTCACACCTCTACAAAATTAATAATGCAGGACAGGGAAGCTTCTGATGGTCTTAGGAAACAACATTCCCATTTGCATAGGGAAAGATCTGACCAAGATCCTTATGCCAATAAACATGGGATGAGTTATACTGTCCTGCCGTATGAAAGAGAAAGGCATGATTTATTTCTGACTGAAAAAGATTATCGAGCTTATGGTCTTCAACAAGGCGGGAGAAATCTGACTCCCTCTTCTCATGTGAATCCCATATTGGAACCATACAAGAGAGATCATGGAATAGAGCCCCTTCATCAACTGGGCTCTATCTACAGTGAGGATGTCCCTTCACAATCACATGTAGAAAGCCTTCGCACTGATCCTATATATTTAAACAAGAGGGAATATCAGCCATATGGCCACGGTGTAGATGACTTCCGTCACGATTCAAGGGACCCATATTCTCAACCTTCATATAGAGATGAATTCTCTTCAAGCTCTTTTGTTGGTGGAAGAACCTTTAGCAGGGCTGATAACTTGCTAAGGAAAGAAACCGTTCACGATAGGCCATACTCAAGGTATTCTGCTGAAGCTTTGCCGGAGTATGGTCAGATACGGCATTATGACAGAACCCAGCCAGTATCCATGCCTTTACCAGTTTCTTCTCGTTATGCATTTGATGGGCCTTTGGGTTCATATCGTTAACTTGAATTTGCATTTTGGGTTTCCTATTGTGCTTCTCTTTGTAGTTTTACTTTGTAATTAATAGAACACCAAGGCAACAGGGCATGTCCAAAGTACTTCTCAGGTACCTGAATTGGAGATAACATGTTTTACTAGTCTTGTGTCTGAAATGTGAAGCCGTAAAGCATGTGTTCTTCCCTGTCGCCATTGAAATAAACTACTTATGGCGCAGGCACACACTAAGGAAAATTTCAAGGCTGTTGTGTCTATGTATTTAATTATTCTACCTTGCGGATTACTGGTTCAGATATGCTCTTTGTATCTCTATAGATTACTTGTTGATTTGATGAAAGGGAATGTGGCTAGTTTTGCCTTAAGCCATTAACCAATCTCAGCAACTCATTAGGTCTATGATTTATTTGTATCTTGGTAGCCATGTTGGAATCCTGATCTGTCAAGGACAAGTCAGGGAATATAAATACAGAATTTTTTTTATAGAACTATGTTCTTATTTTAAATGATCACATTATATGGACACAACTGTGTTCTTATCAACCACGAAACCATACCCAAAGGGAGGTGACAAGTTTTAAAACAAAAGATGTGCATTTTTGCTGATTGGTATAATTACCTTATCTTTTTTCCAAAAAAAAATATATAATTTACTATTTCAAGAGTCTGAATCAAATTGCAACTTATACAGATTCCTTTTCTTTATTTTTTTAAAAATAATCCGGAGTTCCTTTTTCTTTCTTTATTCGAGAAAAACAACACACAAAATGCCAAAATGAGGGTCCGTAGCAAAACCTCTTTAAAGATTTGAACCCCCGCAAATCAAGCACAAAGTTCCAACTTCCAACCTCTCACAGCAATGTGAAAGGAGTGACAAACAATAGACACTATATACAGATCTCAAATACATCCCCATGTGATAAGCTTCTTTAGCCAACTAAAAAAACATGTGGTCGATGGTCAATGTCCAATTTTACTTTAAAGTTAGTCCATTTAATGCTAAGTTGACCCATAACTTATAAGGCCATTCAAATGTCAAATCTTACTATTAAATGTTAATGTAAGGATCTCATTTGGTTAGCGATAAATAAAGTATATGTGGAAGTACTTTTTTTTTAATCTTAGATGCATTGTCTAACCCTTATGAGTTCCTGGGATTCAACTCAGTTTAACAAAATTAATGTTCAAATGTTGACTATTATGGTTTCTATTTTTTTACCAACACCAAATATGAAAAAAAAAAACAATCTAATGCGGATGCTGCTTTTACAAAATGTCCCGTTTATCCACTTGCAAGCCTAGGTCTGGCCTATGTTACTGAGATATCATTTAATTTGATTGAGGGGTTTCACAAAATCGAACATGTAGAGCCACTTCGGAGTGAACAAGTCCCAATAAGGCTGAACACCTTTATGCTGTGTTTGGTATGTTGGAAATGAGGTGATGGAATTGGAATTGAGGTGGGAAGTGACAATTTGTGATGTTTGGTGTGTGAGAAGTCAGTTCCATGGAACTGAAAATGGGTTCCATGGAACTGATTTGGGTTCCATCCTATACCATGTGGAACTGAGTTCACTTCCATGGAAGTGAAACTATTGGACCATTATGCCCTCATCGTCCACCTCTCCACTCAGCGACGGCGACGACTTAAACGACGACTCAGACGGCGACAGCGATGACTCAGACGGCGATGACGGCGACTCAGACGGCGACGACATCGGCTTGGATCTGATCGATGCAAGCTTCTTCTTCGACGACAAACGCATCCCCGACAAACGCATCTCCGTTTCCGTCTCCGAACGCGATGAACGCGACCCCCACAACGGCGACGGACACAATCTCCGACGACAAACGCATCCCCGACAATGGCGACAACGCAATCGCACGGTGACAAGCTGGTGGTCGACATTGAGCTGGTTGTGGGCGGAGCGGAGGGGTGGAATTTTTTTGGGGGAAGGAGGGAAAAATTTTTTTGGCAAAGGGTATATTAGTCTTTTCTCACTATAAATATAAATATTAAATTAAAATAATACCCCACTTCTTCCAACATACCAAACAAACTTTTAATCTCACTTCCACTTCCATTTCCACTTCCAATTCCATCAAAACCAATTCTGCTTACCAAACGGGGCATTACTATGGAGTTTTATAGTAGTGTCAAGGAGTTGAGTTTTCCCCTTGAAAATCAAATTGATCATTGTATCCATAAAAGATATTGGTTTGATAGTTAATGGTCCAATCAAAATGAAACCGTGGTTAAAATAAGTGTTAAGGTCCAATTTTACTCTAGAAGTTGAAATGTAGAAGTAATGTTCTCTAAGTTTATTTGGGTTTAATTTGAATATTAGTAGATCAATTATGCTAAGTTGACAAGTCTACATGTCATCCATATCATTTTTGTTTTGGATTAAGGTGAAAATTTGCCTACAAGATTTTCACTTAGAAGCATTAGATATTTGAAAGTTCTCAAATAGTAATAATTTTGCCTAAGCTATTATTCATATTAAGTTTGACTGTTAGTTAATTAAATATGTTGATTTGGTATGTTAATGTATTTTCCAATTCATTTTTCAAGTTATATTTATAATGAAGGGATTTTTCTTTTGAAAAATGTATCTTGCATGAAAGATTGGAGAAAATTAAAGAGGTGGAAGCATCTTGTGCCGTGAAGAGAAAATCAAGTAGGTACTCAGCCTATCTTGGTGTCGCTAGGGCATGACGGGGAAGGATTTTTGGTGGCCTTGTTTTAGGAATCTCCCTAGTATGTCTTGCATCTGGCGATCAATTCTTATTCATTACTCTCTAGCCATTGAGAACTCCTCCATCTTCGACTTCTTCTTTACCGTTGTCCACTATGCTAACCCAACACATTTGCCAACAATGGTTAAAGTTAACTTGGACAATGGCTAGGACGACACAATTACAACTTGAAAACTCCCGAGACAACTTGCTTATGAGCGAATACTTTAAGGATAAATTTACACCTTAACAAAACTAACATAGGTGACATGTGTACTTGACAACTCAGCGGTCAAGCTTAACTAACTGAAATGATGGATGGGGTGAAATTGTTACTATTTGGTAAACAACAATGAACCACAAGAAAACTTTGGAGACAATATTGCTACCATGAGGCAACTTTAGAGTAAAATTAGACTTTAACCCTTTAAATAGTATTATATAATTAAAAATATGCAGAAGTATTAATACATGACTCTAAAAAATAATATTCAAAGTAAATTAAGTCATCAAGTGGCTCCCTTCTCTTACATATGACAATCATTTTTATAAGCAATAAGTTGTGTTTATCTAAAAATTCAATGTATTTTTGCCGTATTTACCGCAACTAATGGCATATCTCTCTAGTCTCTTTTTCTCAACTCATTCGTTTTTTTTCTATTTTCCAACTCATTCTCCCTCTCACTTGTCATTTCCACAAATAAGGGTATATTTTAAAACATACACATATTACACATTTATTGATTTTAACCAATTTAACCAATACATTTCATTTTGCTTGATTTGATAATTATTGCTTAAAAAAGAAGAGGAGAACTACAATATATTAGCTTGAGATCTTCATAAGGAATCTCTTGATCATGTGTCATTCAATAACTTACATCTGGGCCAACACCTGTTGTAATGTTAAAAATTTAGTTTTTTTAAGATTATTAGTATAAACTATGAGCTTTTACTTTTTACTATCATTTTGATTTCAACCCCTCCTATTGTCTAACAATCAATATATATAATAGATTGAATTGCATTTATATTGGCCAAAAATTATCCAAAAACAATATTTGGTCTTATTTTTGCAGACTGGATTTTGGTTTTACTTTAACTATCAAACAGGAAGGTGTACTGCTGTGCTTCTTAGGAATTTAATCTTAACTATAAATGTAAGACATATTTCTCATATTTATTAATATTTTTCTCAAATTTCCCTTGGTAATATCAAGTAATAAGAAAGGGATGTGTGGAATTGGAAAAAATGATTCAAATATTATAGAAAAATATGTCACATTAACTAATTTTACTAAATTTCTTAATTTAATCAAATTAATTAAATATGTCGTACCTTACCAGAGGAATATTGATATTTTTTTGGCCCCAACCAAAATGTTAATGTGAGTTCATCACTGTTTATATCATTATTGCTTAACAATAAATACTTCACTCTACATTATTTTTCATTTGAGAATATA
This sequence comes from Vachellia pachyceras, assembly GCA_025593235.1. Classification (NCBI taxonomy): domain Eukaryota; kingdom Viridiplantae; phylum Streptophyta; class Magnoliopsida; order Fabales; family Fabaceae; genus Vachellia; species Vachellia pachyceras. The sequence continues at coordinate 10,819 of JANTPZ010091892.1, forward strand.
ATAAATATGGACTATTTACAAAGTCATGTTTTTATCTATTCATTCATTCACAATAATACCAAACGAACCTTAACCACTCTCTCTTTGTCGTGGTTCTCTAAGTCATGTCTTTACCTATTCATTTCATTTGCTTTAGTTAGAAGGAAGGAAAAAAAAATAACCTATCAGTCAATTGAAAAACACAAAAATATAAATGAAAACAAAATTACACAATTAAGTGTAATTTCTTAAAAATAAAAAATTGACCTTGTCAAGTCCTTTTTATATTGTTTCTTTAGAAACTATTCTCCAGATGATAATTCAAACACACCTGGTGTAACCAAAAGGTATGATGTATAAGTTTATTCTAATTAGTTCTCAACATATATTACTTACTATGAACATGAACAATGTTTGATTTTGTTAACAGTTTTATATTGCATCTATTTGAATGGGTGATAGAATCTACTTTTTTTAACATGATCTACTTTTTACGAGATAAATATGTAAAAGAAATTTAATTTCTACTTACTTGAATGTGCTTTTCAAACTGTTATTGCAAATATAAAGTTACCCATATGATGACAATATTGAATAAATTGAATAAAATATGGCAAAGAAGTCAGATATTTTCAATAACAAATGTACATGGTGTTTGGGAAGATGTCATAATCACTTCTAGAAGTATTTTTACGCAAATTGAGATAAAACTCATCTCACATATTTATTTCAGATTGTGTAAAATCACTTTTAAGGAAAAATTTGATAGGTCACCAATTGATTCTCCTGTTAGTGAGACCCAATCGTGCCCAAAGTCAAGTCAACTTAACTCATTCTTCTAATCCAATGGAATGATTTATTTTGATGGTAAATATAAAATATCAATTCTTATATCCCTTCAATATAAAATTTTTTTATCTCCTAAATTTGTAATTTTTCTAAGCTCTTCCAGTTGAATATACATGTTAAGGGGTATGGCATAAAAAGGTAATTTTTAATATAAATGATTAAAATGAATAGTTCTAGAAGATCCGCGTACATTTGATAAATAATTAACTTAATAACTAATTTTATTAATTTGTACATAGTGGTTATCTAGCTTCTACATTTAAAATCAAAGGTAATATGTATTATTACTTCGTGTCTTAATTATTAGAGTTAGACCAAGTGTTTACTTTTATTATAAATACAATATTTCAACCCACTTTGCCTCCTAAATTTATAATTTTTTCACAAAGTATCATATTGTTATAAAATTATTTTTAAAAAATATTTTTGAATGAAAAATAGAAAAAAATCTATTTGGATAATCATTCTAAAAAATGCATTTGAAAAATAAGAAAATTGTTTGGCACAATTGTCTGTAAAATCAATTTGAAAAGATTAAAGAATATAAGAAATAGAGTGGGGAGTGTAACAGCAATTAAGAATCGGAGGATTAGCGCAATATATAATAGAAAGCTGGGAGTATGGCTGCAAGCCTGTGAGAGAAAAGGAAAATTGGGAAAAATAATAAAACATAATTTTTTTTGTTTTTCAAAACATATTTCTATTTTTGGCTTTACAAAACACTTAACTTAAAAATTAACGATAAAAAAGTATTTTTTTATTTTTAAAAATAAAAAATTGTTTCCAAAACAAGAAAACAAACCTGCTTAAGTTATTTTTAAAACAATTTTTTTGCCAGTGATACAAATCGCTTAAAGAGTAATTAAATCTCATTTATCAATTTTACCCCTATGATTACTTCTTAAATATGATTTATTTTTTTTTCTCTCCCCTTCAAAACCTTTTTTAAAGTGGGTAAAGTTAGAAATTATTTTTTGATGTAAGATATACTTATTCAGTTAAATATCCTTCTTTGTTTAAGTGAATTAGTTGAAGTAACTTATATTGTAGATATGATGAAGTATATGTGACTCTTCGTAAAATTTTCTCCCTTACTGAACTTATTTTTGAGAATAAAATTTTAAAGAGTGTGCCTCTTACTTTCCTTGCTTGTCAATTTCAATTATTTAAATACGTATTTTACGTAAACATCATCAAAATCACACATTTAACACCTTTTTGTGAAGAGGAATTATATCTTGATTTATGTTACATATTCGCTTTTGAATTTATGGGAGGGTAAGAAGGAAAAAAAATTAAAGAGGAATGTAATTAACCCGGGTTAAAAATGACAAAATTGAATTAAATCAAAAATTATAACAGAGAAAAAGAACCGACCCTATTTACAAACACAAGACATAAATTATAACTTATAACATAGAAAAAGAACCGACCCTAATCCAAAAATTGTGACTTATATATAAGACCAAGATTATTAAAACAAAAATTGGATTAGTTGGGGTTAAACCGGAATCTACCAACTCGATCGTGTAGCAAATTCAGCTATATGCCTACCTTGGGTAACTCGAGTTGTGGGTTGATCAAGTTGCATTTTAAATTTTTTTTTTCATTCAAAATGACACTATTTGGATTTTTTATTTCTTAACGATAATTTTTGTTTGATAACTATTAGTTTAATGATTAAAAGATTATAACTATAAATATTTTGTTAACATTTATCTATTTTAATATTTGGCTGGGAAGATTATTTAGTGATTATATTGATTTTAGTGTTTGATCTAATGGTATTTTATTAAACTAATTGTGACATTTTAAAGGGATTTTAATGTTATTTTTGGGTTTTATTGAATTTAATTGCAATAATTTGGAATTGAGGCATTTGCATGGCAATCGTAGTTTGGCCCAAAAAAAAAACAATGGAGGAGCTAAGAGTAAAATGGTCATATTTTTGTTATCTTCTTGAATTATTAATATCTTGAGTCATTTGGTGCTACTCAATATTCATTTGATTTGGAACCAAGAAATAAATTTAAGAAAAGTTGGTTTTTAAAAACTACTCTACTTAGGGCTTGTTTAGAAACTATTTAAAAAACATAGGTTTTGTCCAGGTGCAAAAATTTTTTAAAAAAGCCATTTTAGTTACAAAATCTTGGTTTGAAACATATGTTTTCTCTTTTCTACCTTTTCCTACTTTTTTCTCTTTTCTCTTTCCTACTTTTTTTCATTCGTTCTCTTTTATTTTTCCTACTTTTTTCCTTCTTTCTCATTTCTACTTTTGCGTTCTTCTCTTTTCTCTTTCCTATTTTTCACTCTTTCTCATTCCTCTTTTCTACCTACTTTTGTCTTGGAATCCGTAAAAACTAATAACTTCCCAAACATAAATCACTTTTCAAAACTTAGGTTTTGCCTCGGAATCTGTAAAAGTTATTTTTTTCAAAATCTATTCTTCAAAATCTATATTTTACCTCAAAATCTATATCAAAATAACTTCCAAACAAACCCTTCATACCTTAGAAGGACCTTGAATTCAGGAATCTCTCCCAAGATCACTAGAAGACAAAAATTGGATTAGAAAGGAAATGGCAATTACTTTTTCTTGCCAACAATGAAATGACAATTAAGGACCAAATGAAATTAAGAAATTTCAGAGAATGCCTAAAATGAAACTAAGTCGTTTTGAGCTGGCAGGGAGAGCTCGGCAATCATTCCATTTTTATAAAGGAAGCACTAAAAATAGTAGATTATGATTTAATTATCCAATTAGTTGCAATTAAAAATTAATTTTTCAAACCAACATGTTTTCTTGCATTTTAAATACTCAATTTGACTTAAGGAAATTAAATAAATGGTCATTGTTTTGAGAACTAATGGAGTATTGCACGTTACTCTAATTCTTAATTTTAAAATATTTTATATTTAACCCCAAAATGCAAAGACACAATCAAATTATAATCAATGTCATTGAATGGTTGGTTGGTACTATGATTCAATATGTTAAAGAAATTGCAAAGAATGTTAGATAAGTATGTATATTATTATTTCATTAATGATTCAAAGTATTGAATTGATATTTAGTATTTGGATGATATAATAATAAATTGAGAATTTAAATTATTGTTAAATTTTTTATTTCTCGCTTATCTTACATCAAGGTAACTCTAAGTTAATCCACTTACTCTTAACCAATTGTCTCGATTGATTCAGAGGACAATCCGGATTTCATAACATTCATAATATCAAAGGAAGTATTCATATTACCAATATATATTTAATATTATTTTATTTTTTAAAAGTTTAAATAGACAATCTTGCTTAAGACTTTTGTGTTTGTGTGTACTTTCTTTTGCTGACCAAGATTTCATGCTTTCAAAAATGTGTTAAAAGTTGTCCCAAAACATAACGGTGGATTGGTAGAAGTCATATCATTCCATATCAAATTATTATATAACCAGTCATCTAAGATTGGAGCTTACTTTTTTTTTTCTTTTTCTTTTTGCCAAAAGATTAAAGCTTAATTATTTTAATTAAAATGAAGATAGAATATGTCGTTCAAATCCAAGACTTTTGTAGCGTTTTGTCAAAGAACCGTCATGAAAAAATTTGGCCCCAGTCGGCCATTTTGTGTGTATGTACCATCCTTTACTGATGAATTTAAACTGAAGTAAAGTATATAATCTATTAGTTTATTAAAATAATCTTTTTTTGAGATTTTTATTAAATCTTTGTTTATTAACATTGAGTGATATTAATATTTTTAATACAATGATAGTTAATATTTATATTGTACAGTTATAATCATTTTTATGTTTGGAGGAACATATATCAAACAATATAAAAATTAATCATTCTAGAAAAAATTATTTAGAGACTTGGCCTTCCTTAACTTTAGGTTAAAATAAGGATAAATAAGTACATGAGTCCAAGTAAATTTATAATAAGGGCATTCTAGAAAATATATTAAATTTATTATAATTAACTAATTTACCCATCTAAAAGACACCTTAAAGGAGAGGAGCATTAAGAATAGAGAAATAGAGAAATTTACCATCAGGTTCCAAATAATCCAATTAATGAACAAAAAACCTTAAAGATTGGTAAAATTACCATCAAGTCACAACTGTAGCTGGTCCAGTTGTTATTAATAGTTAGTGAAGCTGTTAATGATAACCGGACCAACTACTGCTGACACCTGATAGTAATTTTCCTAATTTTTAAAATATTTTATTCATTAATTCTTTCATTTGAAACTTATGGTAACTTCCGCTAAAAATAGTAAATCTTTATTATCATCATTAGCTAAAAATAGTAAATCTTTATTATCATCATTAGCTAACTTGTCAGTCTGTTGTTGTTTTTAAGATAACTTCTAAATTATACAGTTACCTTTTCTGTTTTAATTTATTTTATTATATGCAGCAAATGCTCCAAATCTTATAAAGTTACTTTAAGGCATTTTAACTGTGATAGGTCTTCCTGCAATCATAATTATTCCCTCAAAAGGCTACTCCAAATACACACATTATCCTCTAAGGACCAAATAAAGATTCCAAAAATAAAAGATAAATTGTAATAGAAAATGCGCAACACAATTATAAAAGCCAAAAGACTCGAACCTAAGACATACCAACCAACATTATCACATCAATTATTATTATTATTATTATTATTATTAACCCAAAAGGTTGGGGATGGCTAGCGGTTCTTCACTTCACTACGTACCAGCTTCAGTGCTTATCAATGAACTCTTTCACCTTTGCAATAAGATCTCGGGTTTGTTGACCCGTATTTGGATCCGAATCCACAGCGACTTTGTTCAGGTAAAAGCTATGGGTCATACCCGAACTCACAAATAGCTCCACTTCTTTGTTGGCCTTCTTCATTGCCTCATAGTATTCCATTTCTGTGTCTATGATCAAGTCCATCTCCGCCACACACAACAGAATTGGCGGCAGTTTCAGGCTCTTCAATGGCGGCGCAGCCTCGCCCATCGGGCAGGTTATTGGGTGGTCCTTGTTGCTGCCCACCGGCAACGCCAAGTTCAAGAACTTGTCCAACATGTCCAGAGTCAAGAACGGTGTTTGAGGCTTCTCTAGCTCCGACTTGCTCCTCTCCGACCGGTGAAAACCAGGGTGGATAGGTATGCCACCGGCCAGTCTCACTGGGCTTAGGTCTAATTTTCCAGCTCTTGCAGCCACCCCGTGGACAACATTCCCGCCTGAACTATCTCCGATGAGGAAGACACGGCTGAAGTCAGCATGTTCAGAAAGCCATGGTTGATGGGAATCACCTTTGGCAACAGATTGAAGCCACAGGATTGACGATAACCCGTCATCCATGGCGGCAGGAAGCCTGTGCTCCGGGCCTCGCCTTAGATAAGGAGAGACACAGATCACTCGGGCCGATCGGGTGAACTGGGCGTACACATTGTAGTACATAAACCAGTCGGCTTCGCTTATGCAGAACCCGCCGCCATGGAAGTGGACAAGAACCGGCAGCTTCCCCTTGTCACCAGAAGCCGGCTCAGGAAGATAAAGCCGAACACGGCGGCCAGACTTGTCATCGATGGTGACGTCACGGGTGGCGACACCGTCAATGAACTGTTCATGAGCAGGAACAGGTTCTGACATGAACTTGAACTCCGGTGGACCAGTCCACGTACGGTCCACTGAACCGTCGTCATAAAGTCTGAGCCAACCGGAAACTTCATCTACGAGCTTCTTCTGCTGAACCATAATGGATGGTTTTGGGATTAAAAACTTGAAAGAGAGCAAAACGAAAGAGAATAATGAGAAGGATGTGTGTAATGTGTATCAGTTTTATTACACAAGCAAAGCAATAAGCGTTTTGTTCTCTTTATATAGAGGAAATTTTTTCAAACATACAGAAAAGAAAGAACCTTCAAAGAAATTCACTGTAAAAGATTGTGTGATTCACACACATTTATAAAAAATTCTATATAAATTAGATAAATAAATATAATCCAATCTTTCTCCGAAGTTTCTTTTCAAAAAAAAAATATCAACAGTATAAAAAAACAATTGAGGATAAGTCAATTAAAATAGACAAGTTTAATGGAAAAAAAAGTGGCAGCATCAAGTAAAGGTCAAGTGAATTGAATTACTTTATTTTAAATTATATTAAAAATGATATTCATATGTTCCTTAAAATAATTAGTGGAACCCTACCATATGTTATACCACAAGTTTTCTTAAAAAAGTTAGATGAACTGTCAATTTCATTTCAAAAAAGAAAAATATCAACAGTGCCAACAAATAAAACAATAGAGGAAGTAATTAAAGAGAAGATTAGTCAATTATAATAGACAAGTTTATTGGAAAAAGAATGGCAGGAATATCAAGCCAAGGTCAAGTGATAATTGAATCTAATCTATTTTATTGTATATGATATATATATGTCTATTTAAAAAAAATAATTAGGGGAACCCTACCATATATTATAGCATATTTTTTTAAATAAAAATGACTGGCCTATGTTTGACTTTGATTCTGTAGCATAAATTTTATGTTTATTTAAATAATTGGCAGGTGTGTATGTGTAAATAAAATTAATTTGAAAGGCGGCTGCGACACAAACATTCGAGGAAAGCAAAACGGTGCAAGGAAAAGGAACTATACGAGCATATGAGGTTTTGAGGTGGTAACTTTTTGAAACGAAGGTTCGATAGAGGTCGAGGTAAATATGTTGCTCAAGATCAAGGTCCTGGCCATAAGTTACACCATGAGATTGAAGTCACTCCTAAGCTTCTATATGGAAATTAGAATGTGGACTTATTTCATACACCAAAGGAATGTTTGATGTGTACTGACATTTTGGCAAAAGAAACCCATCTGAAAAGCTCTCAGACAGTGCTTATTTGGCATGTGCCACCAAGCTATAGGGACAATCTCTTGCTTGATTAGGCTTTTGTGGGGGCACAATGCCCCATCTCAAGTAGTTTTTTTTGCTGTTTCTCTTTTTCAAATCTAGCTTGCCTTTGTATTCTAAAAAAATATGTGATGTGATTTATATTTAAATTATAAGTAAGATAAATGACTTTTTGTGAGGAAAAAATTTATTTGAATAAATGTTTGAGAAGTATATTTTGGTAGAAAATGATTTAAAATGGCATAAATCTCATTAAATATTACACACACACATATTATATTTTATATATTGTGATAATTTTAAGAAAAAATAAAATGATAAAAATAAAAGTTGTAGCTATGTTTTATAGAGAAAAATAATATCTACACGGATTTAGATATTCTATTGGTGTTCGATAGCAAGCATTAAAAAAAAGTAATTTTGATTACTATTAGAAAGATAAAATCTTTAGGCATCAAAATCTACTTTCGATAAGATAAAAAAGGTCGCAAAATCATCTTAAAGCCATCAAAGCTTTAGGCATGTATGTATTGAAGTGCCATATATAGCAGAAAATTTACGTCACATATAAAGTAAGTAATTAAAAGTTCCTAATAAGAAGATTAGTCGGACCTGTTTGGTTTTCAGCTAAAATAATCAAGAACTATTATGGATGGATGTATGTATGCATGTATGTATGTAGTTACTAATTTTACACTAAATTATTATTTTTTCCTTGCTTTTATTCTAAGAAATTCAAATACAAAGAAGTAGTTTTGATTACTATTAGAAAGATAAAATCTTCTAGAATAACTTTCATAAAAGAAATTAAGTTAAAAGGATTAGCGCGCTTTAGTTAACTAAATATAATGCTCCAAGATGAAACCTAGACCCTAAAATATAGTAAAATATGCCTGTTTACATTAAGCCTAATTAATTGTGTTGTTAAATTTGCACCCTTATTAATTATTATTTTAAAATTTGTAACTCAAAAAAATAATTGTGTTGAATTTATGCACATGATTAATAACTTGATTGTTAAATTTGTACATCTAAACAATTTTTTTTCCACACGGTGGCTACCATTCTTAGAAAGAGACTTGGCACCATCTTCCATCAAATCCTTCTTCACCACTTTGACGATTTCGTGCTTCTACACCAACCCACTCTCAGTCACCTTTGGCCTCATAACCAAAAATTTGGAGAGTGGCAGAAGAGATCACGCAAGATTAGCTGTTGGTTAAATGCTCATTTACTCACTATTAGAAAAAATGTCATTCAGCGACGGAAAATTCATCACTAAATGGTTATTTTCCGTCGCTAAAACGAGGGTCGTTAATATTTTTCGTCGCTAAATGAAAATTTTCTGATAGAAAATAGCCATTTAGTATTGGATTTTTACGTCGCTAAATGTCATTTTTCTAGTAGTAACTGCCTTCCAACGAAACATTCACTGTAACACTCATGACTATATCAAATTTATTTTTTCTCTAATTTAAATGCATATAGAGATAAAAATAAATTATCACTTTGTAAAAGTCATAATTGTCTTGAATTGATTGTTGTGTTTGAAATCTATACTCAATTGTCTTCATTGTATTCTGTAGAAAATTCACTGGTTAACCCAACTTACACCCCATAATTTAGGAATATATGGAGGAAAATTAAACCTAAAGTAAAGTTATACACACGCCTTAAAGACATTGTACATAAATTTTTTTTATCTATTCTCCTTATACTCTTCTAGATAACCAATCTCGCCAATCTATTTATATTATAATTCTTCACTCAAAATGTTAAAAAAGTTTTTTTTTAAAAAAAATGTAACATCACTTTTTTTTTTAGTATAAAAACTGAAGTATTGTACCAGGGACACAACATAGTACCCCAGGTTCAAAAAGCGCTCACTTAGGCATTACACTTTTAATGATGCAACAGCATGCGGCCCACTGCCAACCACCTACCATCGAGGACCACCCATCAAAAAGAGTTTATGAAATAATTTATATATAATACTCAGTTGATTTTTTAACAGAAGATTGAAAAAATAAATACAGTATTTAAAATTATTTATTTACATGTATTATTGAATTATATATCAATTATTATAAGTGACTCAAATTAAATTATATTTTAATGGCATGACACTTTTGCTGGCCTTATGAATATTCCTTGGTACTTTTATACCTCCGAAAGGCACATAATGCTGAATGCAACTTCAGCAAAAACACACGGGTGTTTTCCATTTAACCCTATTTTAATTTGGATAAATGTAAAATATAGGGAAATTTATTTTGAGATGCCAAATAAGTAACTTATTTATGTAAAGGTCCCATGGATGAAAATATTTATTTTGAGGTCCCAAAGCAAGACCTTATGTTGTCAACATCAACGCATGGTGTTGTTATTATCGGCACATGGTGTTATCATTGACAACACCATATGCGATGGTAATGACAACATCATGTGCCGATAATAACAACACCATGCGCTGATGTTGATAACATGAGGTCCTGCCTTGAGACATCAAAATAAATATTTTCTTCTATGGAACCTTTTTAAAAATAAGTTGTTTATTTGAGACCTTAAACTAAATTTCTCCAAAATATACCTTTTTGAAGTGGTAGTTACACACTATACACACGCGCATATATATATATATATATATAAAAGCATATAGTACGGATTTCTCTGTGGGTGGAGTTATCAATAACTAGTCAACCAATATTAATTGTTCTTGATAATATACTTCTTTCGGTCCCATTTATTCACCAAAACTAATAAAAACCTCAAAAAAGAAATATTAGCTCTGCAGGAAAAACACATAATCCTTCATAAATAGGGAAAAACACATAAATCATTCAGAATGTACAGATTTGGGATTACTTAATTGAGTGAATTCCAAATCAATATGTCAAGACTTCTATGAAGCATTTTCAGGCATTTTTGTGTCTTATTCTACAGAACTCTATCTAAAAATTATATAAATTTGTGGTCTTTTACACATCAAATACCTCCTGAAAAAGGCTTCATACTTTTTTACATCAACATTAAATATATAAGAAACATTTTTTACATAGGCTGCTCATGTATACAAGTAATAATTTGTGTTTGTATGATTTGATAAGTTATTGTTTAATTATATATAGGGCTGTTAAATAGAGGTAAAAAAACTATACATTCAATAATGTGTTTTATTAAAAGGACAACAAAATCCTCCTCAAGATAATTGTAATTAGAATTGGAGGATTGGGTAGTAGACATAACTACTTTGAGTATTAGCACAATCAACATAGTGATATCATATATTTCAGTTTATCTAGCTGCCATTTCACATTTTCAAGGTATTTTCATGTTATTCTCTCCAAATCTTTTATAATTTTTGTGATAATACTACTCCAATCTATAATATAAAATCTACTTAATTAATTCGAGTAAATTAAAAAAGTTAGATAAAATATTTAATTATAACAAATATGATATGTCTACTTTGAGTATTGCACAACCACTTGAATCAAATTGTAAGGATTGTTTCTGAATCAAATTAATTTACTTGTTCTCTTATATTTATTACTTTTTAAAACAAATTTACCTAGCTTAATATAAATTGTTATATAATCTAATGTTATACATATATATACACGTGTTTCAAAGAGATTATGCCACACTAGATCAAATTAACCAATTTTATTTTCTTAATAAATCTAAATTAATTAACTTTAATACTAAGGATCAGGGTATTATTATTATATACTTCACATCAAATAAAATTAAATTATGGAAACATATAATTGGAATTCTCCAAACGTGAGGGGACCTATTTTAGTTCTAAAAAATGTTAATATGTTGTATAATAAAAATTGAAACTAGGTAAATTTATTATAAAGTGTGCAAATTAATTTCGCATGGAGCCATCAAAATGAGTGAAGGCCTTTTAAGTTCGTTTAAATGTAAAGTGAAACTTGTATTTTAAGAGGTGCAAAAGAAAATAAAACCGAAAGGATTAGCCCTTTATGGTTTAAAAATAAAAGGGTTAGCTCGTTACGGTTGAGGGCTGGCCTTCTATTTTTTTAATTATTAAAACATGAATTATTAAAATAAAAGTATTCATTCTCACTATACATATAAATATTCTATTCACTACTAGAAAAATCCTATTTAG
>JANTPZ010091893.1:0-12718 GCA_025593235.1 Vachellia pachyceras
TCTTGCCTATATATGAGAAATGAGATAAGAAATAAATTAGAGATTTTGAGGAAAACAAATGGAAATAAGTAATGATTCACCAAGATATGACACACACGAGCTCCCACATCTCAAATTTTAATCATAATCTCAAAGAGGCAGCAAGGAGATAGCATTCATCCGGAAGAATTACATTGCAAGAATAAATTTATCTTCCTCATTCCTCCTAAAATCACCAGTATGGACACATTCTCCTGATTATCATTTCCATCAATATCTCAAGTTCCCCCTGTTCTGGCATCTTGTGCCATTTCTACATGTTTACACCAACAAAGCAAGCTCTTCGAATATTGACGGGGTTTTACACGTTAAATGACTCCCACATAATACATTCATTTGTGGGGAGTTTTTTTTTTGTGGTCATCCATTTGTAGGGGGCCATATTACAAGCAAATACGAAACATATGGACGTCCAAAACTTTTCTCTTGGATGAATATTTAAATGCTCAAAATCACACCAGCAGCGTTACCGTTCTTTTTAGAACATTGGATTCAAGCTGTAACAGGTATGGCATTTAGATAATCTGTTAAATGAAGTACTCAAGTAAGATGGTTCTCCCACCTCAACAACTAACTTTTATTGAAGGGTTTCCCATGGAAATGATCATAACCCAGATTAGAGTATCAGAAAAGATAAGAAAGGTGTACAATAAAGAAATGGCTCTCTGCTTTCAAGAGGCAGGTCTCTCCCGGTCTCAAGATCTTTCCTTGCCTTTCTTCCCTTCTCCTCCAATGAACCAGCCCTCTTCTCACACTAGAACTCCCTCTCCTCCAGCTCACCCAACCAATTCTCATCATGTGAGAGTGGGTTTACCTGGAAAACTCGCCATCATGTACCACTCCATTGTTATTTGTTTTATTATGCTTCTTCCCATTACAAGCCTTAAAAGTCTGAGGCCCATTAAGATTAGGTCCACCAGCAATGCAGAGAAGACATTACTAAAATATCAACATTTTGCTAGACTACAAAAGACGGGACACAATTATTCACTGGAATAATAAGTATCAAATGCTAAAAGTTAGAGTTTTCCAGTTGCTTGTGGGGCATTTTTAGAGTAAACTGGTATCCCAAATCTTGCAACCACAATTAAAGAAAGACTTCAAGTTTGACAAGGGCACAAATCCTTACCCAGGATGTTCATTCTGCTAGAAGGCAGTGGACGAACCAATAGGTTAGCAGCATGAGGATCACAATGCACAAATCCATGCCTGAAAATCATTTCAGCAAAAGTTTGACTGACCTGCATAGAAAATTATCACAATTTATTACATTATATTGGTGATAGATATGCAATTCACTAATTGCATAGCATATGCAATAATTAGAAAAAGCTTATCCTTCAACAAACCAACTTTGCTGACTCATTCCTTAACAGCCATGATATGTGTAATCCAAGACATCATAACACAAAATAATAATTTGTCAGAACAAACCGCCCAAAGACTACCACCTATCAATCATTTCATTATGTAACCATCCATCATCTACTATGGTATATAATCCAACGCTGAAATACAGTTAACAATGGGTAAGTAGGATTCCCATTATAAGTCATTCTTCAAACAAGAAGCTCAAATGTCTCTAACAAAGCCCCACATACAAAAACTTGCTGAGCAGAACCAGAAGATGATTCTCAATTCTGTTTATTTGGAGAATAGGAACATGATTCTTAAAGAATTGGCAGTGACAGCACTGCTACTCAAATCAACATATGATGGAAAAGTTCTAGGGAGAGAACTATTGAATAACAACTGAAAAATAAATCCCCTTATAATCTGGACAGAATCCAGAAGTAAATATTAAATATATGCCCAAAAAAGTAAATTTTAAATAATTAAATTCTAAATAATTGAAATCTTCTAGAGTCAACGAGAATCATATTTGGGCAATATCCATGAATTCCATACAAGAACTTACCAATGTTGAAACTTCATGTGGATGGATCCCAAGACTTCTAATGGTCTTTACATCACTTATTTGGGCACCGTCCATGAATTCCATTGTTAGTAACTTTGAGGTGCTTAGATTCCAATACACTTTTGGTGCATATATATAGTTTGCGATATGAGGAGAGAACTTCCGGAAGTTCTCCAAACATTTCTCACTGTTCTTTGCCTCAGTCAGAAAGTCCAATTCCTGGAGGCCAAAATATCAATTAAACAGATCAGAAATCATTTCGTGAAAACAGCAAACAAGAGAAAGGGAAAAAAACAGAACCCAAGAATGGATCAATCAATGAATAAGAACCATATCGAAGTCCTACATAGATCATGAAAATTTGAACAATAGGTCATTTAGTTCAATATAGAACTACGGAGAATAACAGAAGTATTCTGGATAGGTAAAATAAACTTTAGTGGCCTGTGGTCCAAAAATTTGAACAATAGGTCACTTAGTTTGAACAATTAGCTCGTTGGTAACCTAGAGTTTAATCCTGTAATCTTTTCAATCAAGTCTATCACAATTCTCCCTTAATTTATATTTTCCTGAGAAATTAGGGATTTCAATTAGCCAAGGGAAGTAACATAGTTTTCACCGCCTACAAAATTAGACTGTACAGGAAAATTGAACATTTCATTTAGAGAGGATGTATGTTGAATGTGTTATCTGGGATTGCATTCAGTACGATGAAGATTATGTCCAAAGGATTTCGAATAGCCTATATAACTTAAATTTTACCACACCAAACAGAAAATTATTAATGTTCTTCACCCACACCTTATTTCTCTCTCCTCAAATCCTCTTTTCCCTTTCCTTCCTAGAGTATGAGTTTGTACTGATCATCATATTAAACGATATATGCACTATGAAATCAACTTTACACAGACACTTTCAGGAACGTATGTTTGAGCTATGCAGGGAACAAGTAAACAATAGCAACATCATTGATTAACACAAAATAAGTCATGAGCTACTATGCAAGAGATATTTATACTTTTATAGGCCCAGGCATTTATTTTGAAGTCAGCAACTCACCTTAGGTAAACTTTCTCGTATCTCATCAACCAACCATCTGAAGACAGAAATTAAAAGAACTGTACCATCAATGCAATTACAAGGCAACATAGTGGGAGATAGATAAGACTTACTAATTGTTTTTCAGAAATCTTCGATTACTCAGTTTCTTCAATACTTAAAATTTACAGGCATCCATAAGTTATGATAAGCATGTTGCAGACCTAGATGGCTCCTAAATTTCTCAATCATTAAGTTGGCTAATCCCGAACAAGTAAAAGCATTGCAATAATACCTATAATCAAAACTGGGGAAAATCCTATGCAAAGTGTTCACAAAAAATTCCACAGTGGCATGATCTGCAGCCGCAGTATCAGTCATGTGAGAATGTTGAACCTGGATATTGACAGTTTCCAAGGACATGTACAATAAATCTTCATAAGAAAAACCAATGCTTAATTCACAGAAAGAAATTTGATTCAGAATATATTAATCATTATTGAATGGGAAAAGTTTACGATCAAAACCTTCACAGCAACTTTTTGGCCATCATGGGTGTGGGCAACATGAACTTGGGCAAGGGAAGCACTTGCAATGGGAACTGGATCAAATTCAGAAAATATCTGCCCATAAGAAGGCTAAATTTAGCCGCCGCCACAGCAATATGTCATAGCAAATTACACATAAGAAGCACATGGGAATGCAAAATCGTTCCAGTCAAAATGAAGCTTATGTCAAGAAGAAATTAAACATACTGTATCAGGTGTTTCTCCAAGTTCCTTCTTAAAAACCTCGCACACTTGATCATATGAAGAAACTGGACATTTATTCAACATGGACTCCCTCATTGTCTGCACATATTCTTGAGGAATTAAGTATTCCTGTCAAGTGTCCAGAATATGTATAAGCTTCAAAGATGAATTAAGTATTATTCATGAATGAGACCTGTATTTTATGCATAAGATTTGAAGAGGAGATTAACATACCAACTGCCCAATATGTTGGCCAAGCTTGATATATATCCCTCCATTCTTAAAACACAGCTCTTGAAGTTTACGTGCAGAGCGAAGGTGAACTTCGTGCTTGACTGTTGACCGCTCATTACTTCCTTCCGGCAGTCCCCAAAGAGAATATTCATAATCTAATGAATACAAGAAGAAAACCAGCTTAAGCCCGGCTTCGTTTACAAAGAAATTTACTAATAACTTGAGATTTTCTCTGGTTAATATGGCGCATATAAGAAAATGATCACGTCCTTACCGATTCATCAATGTGTCAAATCTATATCACGCTATAACAAAAACCCGAAGCAAACAAGAATCTTATTCGAATGTAAAACTTAGACCCTTGCATTCGTTACACGGAAGGAAAATTCTATATAATTATTTTCCGAATTAGAACCTACTCCATTTCGAAAAGCTACATTTCTTCACTCCTGACCATCCTTCGAAAATCCCGCCACCTCACTTCCATGATTCATTCACTCGGGATACATTTAAGCTCAAATCAATCAATGACAGGAAACAAGTTTTTAAAAAAAAAACACTGACTAAGATAACACGGTAACTTAAAGTCTCCAATTATACGGGTTAGGAGAGATCGAGAGTACCAAAAGCAATGTTGGCAGCGGTGATGGCGTCGCGGGCGAGGCGATGGGGAACGGTTGTGCAAAGCTTGAGGGTAGTCTCAGGATCATCAGAGGTTGCAATGGCGGCGGCGGCGGCACCACCGCCAATTGTGGAGGCAACCAGAGCAAGCCTCGTCCCAGCGCGCCATAAAGACAGTGGGCCCATCCTCTAGACTCAGAGCAACGCAGCGAGGCGAAGCCAAAACGAAGCGCTCAAGAGGGACCGTTACTCATCGGCGAATCTGATTTCTCGAGAATCCCTCCGTTTTGTTTGTTTTTTTTTTTTTTGCGCCAAATTCCCACAGTTAACAGTTGTTTGCCTGTGCCAATCAACTAACTCGAGAGGTTAGCTGGCCAAGAAAATACTAATCTAGAAAGGTCTACAGTTTGGGCTGGGCTGTGTACTCAATCATGGGCTTATGGTGCAAGTTTACTAGAACTAAGGAGGGTAGAACGGTAAAATCCCTAAATCAAAGTTAAGTTTAGTGAAAGAGCCCAATCCCTCACAGTATCGTAAACCAAGGTTCAAGTTTCTACTGAGAGATGTACTTAAATTTAGTGTCTGACAATGCTTTAAATAAGATTGCATCAAATAAAAAGATACTTGTACTTAAAGAAAAAACTCATACATAGAGAACCTCAATACTCAGTTAGGTTAAGGTACACTTTAGCAATAAAGTTTTTTTATCAATAGTGTTTGGTATAGTTAAGTTTTGAAGAATATAAAAGTAGTCATAATCTTTAAAAAGTTGTATAGTTTTAGCATCTCCGTTAATTGCCCAAACATTTGACTCTTTTTTATGTTAGACCCACGTATTATTCCTCTAGCTTTATAACATATATTTAGGTCTAGAAAATAAATAATAAGAAAATAAAAATTAACACAAAATTTTTCTACTTCTCATTAATTTCCAATCTTTGCACAAAAACTGGGTGACCGATCCATTATGGGATGGTTTGGTCCATTTTAAATAAGTCATGGAATGGAATGGATTTAAGATCAAGTGATCAGACTACTTGATTTGATCTGTTATGATAAGAATGGATTTTTAAAATGTTTTGCAAATTAATTGTTGCCCAATTCAACTGATCCAAAAAGACATATTAGACTTTGAATTGAGCTTTAATCTGGTTTGGTATGCTAATTGTTCATCCTTTCTTTTATGTGGTCCTTAAATCTTTTCGAATTTTTAATTATATTTTTCTCTTCTTTTTTCATCACTTGAATTATTCTTTTCCTTCCTTAATCGCGTTTATACTATTTATCATTTATAAAAAAAACTCCATTCATGCCTTAATTATCTTTTACGTGACCTGAAAAATAAGGATGAACATTTAATTCATAATTTACTTGATTAACACTAGCTTTAAAAACAAATAAGTAAACATCCATTTCATAATCAAAATTTTTAGAATATTTTGAAAAAAAAAATTGTGAAAAGCAGCATGTTGTTTGGCTGGATTTCTTGTTTCCCTCGAGGATTCTCTTCTCTACGGGGATATGATACTCGGGCATGTTCCTCATCGTTTTTCTCCATGTGATAAGCAAACTTGTTCAGACTTCAGAGTGACGAATATTCTTAAGAATTGATATTTTTTTTATTTTGTTGCCTTTGCTTATAAAAATATTTTAAATTTAATTTTAATGATTTGGGATCTCAATTAACAAAAATAATTTCTCAAGCAAGAAACTAGCTAGTTCTTGAAGATACGCTTTATCTATCATAGATCAGAACGATTTTTTTTCCACTCTAAGCTGTATTACTTTTTTAGCTTTTACTAATTGTTTTCCGCAACTTTCTTCTAATTCATGATTTTTTTGCAAAAATATTCTAATCCTTGAATTGAGTTTCACCTGTGTAAGTTTAGCAAAAAAGAAGGGGTTAATCCCTCGCAATGTAATAAATTAAATTTTGAATTTTCGAAGATGCATCCTCATTCAGTGCTTAAGGAATGATGTTTTAAACAAAATAATATCTTTTACAGAAGAATACAAGTAAGCAAACAAAATTATTATCAACAGAAGAATACATGTAATTAGGAAAAATGTATAAATTGAGTTCAAAAAGTATGTTATGGAAAATGACCCATGACGATAAGTAGGTATAGAACTTGTAAGGATCTATTTAGAATAACATTTCACCAACATTTTTATATAAGTCAACATAAAAATTCTCTCACATACTTAACTTATAAATCATAAATCATGTTGGGAAAAGTTACAATCACTAATCCGAATAGATATTAAGTCATGCACAAATTTCGATGGCTCACCAAACACGCTCATTGTGGAAAATCATGTGTGAGGAAATGTTATAATACACATTGTAAACATTATTGAAAGTAAGATTGGAAGAAGAAATTATTGTATATATTATCATTAATCCATTTAGGATACAACACTACTCTATCTTCATTTAAAGGTAATAAACTAACCTAATTTCAGAAACTCTTAAGGTAAAAGACCTAAGTTTTCCTTCCCCTCTATACATTGGTAAGAACTCTACATCCTCTCACACTAATCATGATACTAAGACCCTGTATTTACGGAACATATTCAATTAGTGATATTAACCAATTTAACTAATTAAGATCACATCTTATATCCCAATACGCCCCCTCTAGTTAACACTAAGATTTGTCGATTTGCCAATACAAACAACGTAGTAAAGTGATTAAACAAATTAATTACAGTAACAACAAATGAGCCTTCTTCATAATGCATTACTATAGCCATCTTCCACATCTTCTTAGAGTGAAGCTTTACAGCAGCAATGTTATCTTGCACCTCCTTTACCCTTTTGTCCTTTTCCTCAACTAAATTCTTTAATCGAGTGAACTCTTCATGAACAGCGGATCTAGTAACAACTTCCTTCCCTGCATTGATGGACGCTTTAGCTGTACTTTCAAATCGCGAACAGCAGACTTCAACTTTTCTATCTCTTGTTCAGGTTTCGCAAATGTTACAATGAATGCAGCTTCCTTTTTCTTTGCCTTCTCAAGTTGCCCTCTTAGTGAATCTTCAGATGATTTGAAGACCTGAAGATAATTAGTCACCATCTTCGGTTTTGGAGTGGTCCTAGCAGGTAAAAAAAGTTCGTTTTGCAATAATGAAGAATGAAGAATGCCACTTTTGAATCTCAGATTTTGCAACCTCACATTCACTTTGACATTCTGTAAGTTTGTCTTTACAATGAAGACTCTCACGAAGAGACAAATTCATTACTGTTGTGACACCCGGAGCAGCTTATGCAGCTTTTGATTTGGCCATCTTAGGAGCAAAAGGATCACGGTCATAATCTTCATAGTCATAGTCCGGAGATGACCTCTTATCACCTGAGTGCCTTCCAAATCGGCCTTCCAAATCTAATTCATTGTCTAAAACAGTGAGGAGAGGAACGCCTGGAGACGACTATTACGAATCTCACCTCCATCGGAGTCCGTGTTCGTTGTCACCGCGTCAGTCAATATCTAGAACACAAACGACCACAACTCTTTCCTCTTCCTCTCTCTCTCTCTCTCTGATGATCCTTTTGCTTCTGTCGATGAAAAATTACAAGTTTCTTCTTCTTTGCACTATTGAAATCTCATACATCTGATCATTCACCTTAAGCAGAAGACTTTTCAATCGATTTATCTTCTACTTCAACTTCACGAGCGAATTATATAGGGTTGGACCATGAATTATTGTTCATGGGCACACGAAATGTACACTAAACTCTCTTGATATATATATATATAAAACCAGAGGTTTTTGGGAGACAAGTGCACCTACCAGGCTACGACCTGGTTAGTTTCGTTCAAGATATATATGCATTTTCTCACCAAAACTAGTTAAATAAAATGTTCTCCTGATTTAAGTAGATTGACACATGGACTTTGTGAAATTGATCGATAGGATCTTATTGATAAATTTTAATTCTTAGAAGAAAAAATCACAACCCAAACGACCTCAAATAAATCCATTTTATTTGTATTATTGTATAGTAAAAGGTTTAGTGAATTAGATTTCAAGAACCGATGAAGTTAAAGTTTGCTTCTAGTCTGAAGGAATACTGCAAAAAATATTTATAAATTATCCATTAATAAATAAATTCATTTTTTAACCATCAACATATTGACAAATGAACACGCTCATCCCACGAAAGAGAACATCTTTCATACACTTGAAGTTTTTGAGCTCCTCATTTTCTTTCTTTCTTTACTCACAAGTTCTTCTATTTTGCTGCTTTATTTCCTATTTTCTTCCACCAATGGTTCTTTTTTTTTTTACCTGCACGAGTGGTTCATTTTTTCCCTCTTTCTTTCTTTTTGCTGCTTAATTTCTACACGAATGGTTCTTTCAATCATAGGAAATTGCTCCATTCTACTGTGTGTGACAATGTTCTTGTGTACAACTTGACCATACTTTTTTTATCAATATTCCGAAGTTATACTGCAAAGGGCGTCAATAGACATATTATTTTTTTTGGAAAAGCTCTGAAAAGTAGTGCTTAAAATTTTGAAACCCATTTGCTATCATGAATAAAGAAATTGACGGGTTTATATCAAAAGTCGTTAGAAATGATATAGGTATGAATCTGAGATTTCAGAATTGACGGAAAAGATAAAACTATTCTTAAATTATCAAAAGTTATCATTACGTTTCACAAAGTTATTAATACGTTATGAAAAATTGTCAACCAACTCAACGGAGTAACAGATACACCTGAGTAAAAAAATTATTAATAGCATAAGAACACTTGTCATTCCCTTTAAAAAAGGTGTCAATAAGTTAGAAAATATTGTTATCCATAACAAGTGAAACGACATAGGCACTCAAATAGAGATATTATCAAAAACATAAAATAAGTTGTCATTATATTTTATGGAGTTGTCAATACGCTTCGAAAAGTTGCCAACCAACTCAAAGGAGCAACAGAGGGACCCGAATGGAAAAATTGTCAATAGTAAAAGAACACTTATCAATCTTTTTGCAAAAGTAGTCAATAAGATAGAAAATTCTATTTTTCAAAAGTCGATGAAACAATATAAACACCCTAATAGAGATGTGCTCAGAAATATAAAATAAGTTGCCATTAATTTGATGGATTTGTCAATACGCTACGAAAAGTTGTCAACGAACTTAACAGAATAGCAAAGACACCCAAATGAAAAAGTTATCAAAATGATTATATCACTCATTCCCTTTGAAATAGTTGTCAACAAGCTATAAAATTCTGTTTTTCAAAACTCAATGGAACAATATATGCATCATAATACATATGTGCTCAAAAGGATAAAATAAGTTGTTATTATGCTTACTATAGAAAGTTATCAACCAACTCAAATGAGCAATAGGTACATGAGTGGAGAAGTTGCCGAAATCATTACACCATTTTTTTTTTTGCCAACACTAAAGGCATGTTAATTGAATCAGATTTTTTTTTTAGATTTGTATGCTTTACTATTGGCAAATGACTCAATCAGTGGGCCCTGATGGCTTGTAATGATCCGCATTAACAGTGTAATTCTTAAAATCCTTTTCATGTAATTCCGTGAATATATCAACTGTCTCATCAAAATATTTCAAAACAAAGCATTTTAATCCAAAAGGATGACTAACGCCACCTTCCCATCTGCACATTTAGAAGGCGTTTTTGGATAATAAATAATAACAATAATATCAAAAATTTATTAATGGGAGTGACCAAAGTTCTCCGCGCAGGGTGCGCATGTCCCAGTAGTACCCTTGGCCAACAAGGGATAAGGTGCCAAGTAGGCAACGTCCATCTTTCGGTGATGCAAAGGCAAAGGCTTGCCCTGTCCTGTTGTTTCTTTCGCTTCATATCTTTTCTTCACAAGGCGGGTGTTTAACAAAACGGTTACAGAATACAAACGTACGTTTAATAATTTTTTTTGAAAAACGAGATAATATTCTTTATATATATACCTCGATTTACGTAAAAGTAATTCTCTATTGTGTTTCTAAATGGGTACAATAATTTGATAGTAAGAGGTTATGTGATGTGGGATAACCACCAATTAATAACAAGAATAATTGCATGTAGGTCTCGTGATAGTGAATTAATTACTCTAAAGTTTTAAGAGGTTGTTAATAATAAGTCAAGAAGCGCAATTGACAAATGAAGCAACTACTATTAACAACCTCTTGAGATTTTAGAGTAATTAATTCGTAACGCGAGATTTTAAAGTAATCTCCATGATAATTATCTCCCTGTGGATTTTTCATTTTTATTTTACTTTTCACATTTTTTAAGGAAATAAAATGGTCTTGAAGATGCAACACTCATGCTTTGTTTTTTAATTTTACAAGGAAAAGATATTTAAATTCAACTCCAATTTCAATTCCACTCCCATTCACATTTCCATTTCAAATTTTACTTCTATTCTCAACGAAAACACTTTAATGGATCAAACATGGCATTAGGTTCAGCCCCCCCCCCCCCGGGGCAAGCTATTTTCGTAATTGTGAAGGTGCGTGCTATACATAAAGTGGATTTCACCGGGTGGTGTCTCACGAGAAGTGATGGGTCAATTTAATATTTTAATTATAGTTTATTTCAAAACAACCTGGAGAAGTAGTTTTAACTTTTTTAAACAGCGGTTGTAAAGAGTTGTGAACAAGAGTGTCAATTATAAATAATTATTTTAGCACCGAATGAGATTAAATTAATTTTTCCAGAGATAACTGTAATTCTCTAAAACATCATGTGTTGATTAATGAATAATCGAAATTTATGAAGCAGTGTGGAATTAATAATTGAATTCATTTGAGTAGCTGCATGAACATCCAAGAGACAATTAAATTAAGTAAATAAGATTTCGTCCAGGTAAACAACGTTTATCAATCTTAGACACATTGAAGGATCAAATTTATGTTATGTTCTTTATATTCATTATGTTAAATTTTACAATTACACATAGCTATGTACCCTATCTTTCCATGTTAATTTACAATTAAATGATAACATTTTAAAAATACAACACATGACTTTGTGTGGTTTAATTAATAACTTGACATTATGAATTTACTTAATGTAAATATAATCATGTCATCAATTATTAAGATGTGCAATTTCAAACATTAAATATATTTTTTTTAAAAAGGCAAGTTGCATTTCCATTGAACACTTGGTGTTTTAACCATTACATAACTGATAAAATTGCGGAAAAGGTTGCAAAAAAAAAAATACAAATGAGTATCCTATAAAAAATGAATACTGATTACAAACTTTATATAATATATGTTATATAATGTAAAATTTATAAGAACTTCACTAGCTACGTAGCTCATTTAAGCTATTGGGCCTGTTTGACAAGTAGTGGTTTATTTTCATAAGTACGTTCAACAGTGCTTTTCCGCAAAACGAGACAATTTCCTCCACATATTTGCCTCGGCTTGTGTGAATAAACACTTATAAATGGCTTATGGCAGTTTGCCAAACAAGTCCATTATGTAACATACTGCTGTGTTTTTGAGCACATTATAGTTTACATATACATTCTATAAATATCATGAAATGTTATATTTTTGTTGTAATTAAACAATACTACCTCAAGTTACTAATATGAGAGTTAGAATGATGTTTACTCTATACTTTGATTCTATATATAATATTTTAATATAATCTATCTCCCAAAATTATTATTTTATTAATTGCACGAATTTCCATTCATATATAATTCTGATGCATATAATTAAAACTTTAGGTGGATATTTTAAAAAATAAAAAATCCATCATTCATTTATCACAAATAATTAATTAAATTAATTTTTGTAATACATATAAATTAGTTATTTTAGTTTTTATACAAAATGGGAGGGAGGCAGTGAGTTAAATTCATCCGAACCGAGGAAACATTTAGTTGTAGAGGGAAAAAAATAATACAAAGCAAAAGGTCCCACGTGCAACTAGACGATTATTACAACAAATCAAGACAAGAGATTAGAAAGTTGGATCAAAATTATAAATTAAATCTTTTAATGTTAATTTTAATTTATTAAAGTCGATTTTTTCGGTGAAGATAAAAATGATGACGCATGATGAAGACAGTGCTTACGTTTTAGAAAGAGCCGAAGAGGCATTGCTTGT
>JANTPZ010091894.1:0-15589 GCA_025593235.1 Vachellia pachyceras
AATAAGCGGAATATAAAATCCAAATAATGTGAATCGGAAATTGAAATATGGCAAATAATATTATTAATCGAAGACAAAAAGTAAAGAAGTGTCTACTTATGAAGTATTATTCATGGGAATATTGTAGTGATGTTTACGTGGATATGTGTCAGCAGCAACAAAAATGAGTCTCTC
The DNA here is from genome assembly GCA_025593235.1 of Vachellia pachyceras. NCBI lineage: Eukaryota > Viridiplantae > Streptophyta > Magnoliopsida > Fabales > Fabaceae > Vachellia > Vachellia pachyceras. Next base: position 175 of record JANTPZ010091894.1, read on the forward strand.
CCTTCCCCTTTACTTTCCTCCACCATGGTTGTATCAATTTTTTCTTTTGATACAAAAAAGATTATGTAAGTTGAGTCTAGATTTATTAGGTTTAGGACATACGCAACAAAAAAGTACTTAATTATAGCCAATGATGCCTGTAGATCATATGTGAATAAGATTCTCATATCAATAACGTAATATAAACTAGCGAATTTGTGAGTTATGAAACAATTCTTCACTAATTAAACTAATTTTTGTTGTTACTGTGTCAAAATTTTAACGGCTTATATTTTAGTATCTAGCACCGTAAAATGCCCTTCTATATGAGATAATACACTCCAATCTATACATTGCTAGGAACTAAATATGAAACTTTTTTTAATGGAGAATTTAAACATTAGTTTAATATGTTGATACTGACAAACCCATAACCCTTTACCAGTACTATACAAGAGGGATTTCTAATATCCCTATGTAACTTCTAATTAACGAAACGGATGTAAGGTATCTTGCTTCTCATGTCAGTACCTTAACGTATGTCAAATAGAAGTACTTCTAATATCTCTCACACAAACATCCCTCACAAAATGAATGCAAAACTAAATATAAAGAGAGAGAACATAAAAAGTGTCCGTTATAATAATGCTTTTTAAATCTAACCCTATTGATGGAGCCATGATCTGAGAGTAGTGGGGCAATTTTTTATTTTTAAACAGATGATAACAGATTTGTTAGTATAGATAATTTGAGTGGGTTCAACTCCGCATTGATTAACAATTTAACTTAAGATAGCTTTCAAACATACTGCTTTCAAAAATTAATAGAGTACGATAAATAAGGAATCATTCGAATGTTCAGTATATAGATTTTATTACAATGATGAGAACTCAAAGCAGTTATATGCGAGCACACAAATCCATGCACAACAATCCTCAACCAAATCACATCAGAATACCAGAATCCAATCCAAAGTACCTAAATGCATTAATTCAACCAATAGATCGTAAAGTAGTGAGAAATGAACCGCACGAGGCCCGACAAGTGACTAGGAATACAACTAAAGACGAACCAATCAAAAAGAAGATGACAGATAAAGATGCATGAAATATAGAATCTTTACTTACATTGGCTTAACCAGGGGGAAAGAATCTTCTTATCTAAAACTTTTTATCACCACGTATACGTACGATCGACGTCTTCCTCATCATCAATCAAAGTGGCAACCAAGCTAATTAACTCACTTCTGAGAAGTTAAACGAAAGGAGTTTACTTTGCGTGATGTAGAGAGACAAACTGATCTCACCATTAAAGAAGAAGCTTTTCCATATCTAGAATAACCATTTCTCTCTATTCTTCCATATCCAGTTTAGCCAGTCTCTGTGTGTACGTGCGCACATATATATATATATAATGCAAAGTAAACGTTTAAGTTCAGGGTCAAGTCTAAAAGAAATAACTTGTAAATTTGGAGGGTATGAAAGAGAAGATTCATATGGATCGAGACAATTCTTGATTCATGCATGAGGATCCGCAACAGTACATACTTCTTTTTCTCTGTATTTTTCTCATAAATTGTCACTGTCCCCCACCACCACCGCAACCGCCACCATTCAAGTCCTTTGATTCACAAGTTTCAAATTTATTATGGATTTTCTTTTAGTGACCGAAAGTTTAGTGAAACTGCTTTAGTCAAATGAATTGAACGAACACGCAGTACGATACTTCAGGATGATTACTACTGTTGGAATATGTGCTACCCTTAGTGGATTAGCTCAAAACCCATTTTGGTCAAAACCCATTTTGGGGTAAAAGTATGAATGAGAGAAATGTGGAAACAAAGTGGTAATTTTCTCTAAAAGTTTGATTTTAAAATGCTTTTGCGTGGGAACAGTTACCGTGAGTTGGGAAGTTATAATGTGGGAAAGTCGTTCCCCAAATGTAAGAGATATAACGCATGGAGAAATCAAACTTTCTCCCTTCCCTTCTCTGCAAAAACTCCTCCCCTCCCCTAGCCTCTCTTCATATGGTGCATTTTATGTGTCTCAAATCTAGATTCACCCTTGTGATCCAAATTCTGCCTGGGCATCTGCAATTAGATTCGGAATTGTCAGATACGCTCGAAAGCCTTCAACTACTGTGTTTGTGAGTACACCTCCAATATACTATCTCCTGTTTTAATTATATGGGCTTTACTTTAATTTTAAATATAATATTGTCTTTTGTTTTACAAGTCATGTTTTTTCTTTCACATTATTCATAATGGTGTCCGTTTGGGAACACAGTAAAGAAATACTTTTACGCAAGTCGAGATAAATATTTGGAAAAGATTATATCGTTTTGCGGAAAACCACTGTTAAACATGCTTTTAGGAGGTAAATAAACTTTTTCAAATAAACACATGATTACACAGTGTAAGAAGGGATACTGTCATAAATCCCATATCCGAAGGGTAACCTTGAAAAGAAGGCTTTACAAGGCCTTGAGTTTTCTAACACTAATAATTCGCTTTTGAAATACTATTCTCCCAATACCATTATTAAGCTGATGCTTTCATTAACAGTTGATCAACCGAAGATGACTGCATGCGGAGGGGCTGACCGGAAGGAGGCTGGGTGAATAGTTGCAGTGTGTGGGGCCTTGTCGAGATTTTCCTTTTAAAGGGGGTTGCATTGCCATGTGAATCCCACAACCGGTGGTACGGTGGCCTTAAAAAGGAAATTAAGCCTTTGGGTTCCCAAACTCCAAGATTGATTATTGGAGGTGTTGTTCTCCTGGTGATCTGACCTCTGCTTAATTATTACATAGGGTTATCAATGGGTAGTTTCAATGGTTATAATTAAAAATGATATTTTAGATAAACCAATACATGTGTGTGTGTATGTAATGTCATAACAACATAGTGTGTATTTGGAAACTCCGTTGGGAGAAATGAGTTTACATATTTCTATATGGTTTTACGGATTATAAAATAATTTTTATGAATTTTGAGATGGTTTTTACAAATTTTGAGATGGTTTTGTCTCGACTTACGTGCTCCATTGGGGAACGAAGTTCCCAAACAAGCTAGTACAGACACAGCTAATAATAATGCGGCTGAACCTGCGAATCCATTAACCCTGTACATATACAAGTCAAAAACTATCCAATTCGGATTCTTCGAAGAAAAAGCAGAGGGAATATACACACACACACAGGCGATCTAAATTAGAAAAGAGGCCAAGTTTCTGAGTGTATGTGTGCGCTAGAACTTGGAATTTCGAGGTAGAATACAATAAGCAGGGAATAATTTATATCTCGTTCACACACTCTGAATAACGAACGGACTCCCCATTCATTCATTAGATAAAGAAGCTTACCAAGATTTCGTGATCCGCTGTCGAATTTATTCCAATATAATAAATTTTTTGAATATTATGCCTTGAAGAGGACTCAAACCTTCATGCTCTTTAGCACGAGATTTTGAGTCTCGCGTGTCTTCCATTTTACCGTTAAGACATCATGAAAGTGGATCAGCTAAGATTTGAGTCTCGCGTAGTGTCTACCATTTTACCATCAAGACATCGTGAAAGTGAATCAGATTCCATAAATATGATATCCCTCGGATCCATTTTTCTAAGGTGTTAAAAAAAATTGTTCGTTTTCAATAAAGCATCACAAAGATTTAAATAAGGACATAATTAGAGCATTGTTTAATGTTTTTGAAATTTATATATACCGGCAAGCTTTATGAACTTCAAACACCCATTTTTCATTAAACAGAAATTTATTTCAACCACAGCGAGAAATGAATAAATTGAATAACATTAAAAATAAGAAAAATTAACAAGTAAAACTATGAAAGGTGTAAACACGTTGAAGTCGGCGACGTTAATATTAAAACTGGTTAAGGGAATATGAATATACTTTAATTGCCTTTTGACTTCTTTTTTTTCTTTGTGCCTTTCAAATACGACATATAACATCTAATTCCGATATAATTTAATAAAGAAGAGACAGAGATGTCTAAAGTAAAGGTGTTTGCAATATACAAGTATATATTCAGTTCACTTGTAAAAAGGTATGAGACATTTTTATGCCTTTTGATATATTGATCATATCTTTAAAAACATGTCCGGTGATTTTTTTGACCATATAATGTAGGCATAATTTTCGCAAATGAAAAGTAGTTGTTACTAGTCAAGTAGTACTTAAGAGAGAGCTAAGTTTGATTTAGATTGATATCTTACCTAGTTATTATTGTTACTTCACTACCAGAAAATTAACATTTAGTGATAGAAAAATCTATCGCTAAATGGTTATTTTCCATCGGAAAATTTTCATTTAGCGACGGAAAATATTAGCGACCCTCATTTTAATGACGGAAAATAGTCATTTAACCACTGATTTTCCGTCGCTAAATGACATTTTTTGGTAGTGCTTGTTTAATAATTACCTTGCATTACTTAATGAAATAAATAATTCAAATTAAGTAAAATCCTCAACCTAGCTAGACTCAACCAAACTGAATCTATAACAGACCATAATTCATCAAAATATTTTAGTATTTGATTATGGTAATTAAAACATTAGAATCTATAATAAAAAAAAACCATTTTGTAGGTGGAGTTATGCATTTCCTCAACTTTTGATTCCGCATTAAAACTCCTAATTTTGCTTCCTTAACGTTGTTATAATATCTGTCACTTTGTAATTTTGTTAATAGCGGTAGCTTATATATATGGGACCTGATAGTGTTAACATAGTGAAGTTAAAGACAAACGGATTAAATCTAGCAGAAAAAGTTAATTCTTCATAATGTGGTAAGTCAAAATTTGAATTAACGCTCATAAAATAATTGCATTGAAGATCCAACGGTGCTTTAAATATACTCGAAAGTAGTTAAGAAAAAACTGAGAGAGAAATATAGGTACTGCAAAATAATTTTCTGTAATATGTGTAATATATCATTTTTTTGGGCCAGTATGTAATATAACAACTTGGATATTTCAAATACAGTAAGATGTTATATTAATAGAAATATCTTCCACTTGTGTGTGTCACAAGCATACCATGCAACATGACGCGTATAGCTTTAAATATGATACGAATCTTCAGCTTTCTTAAGGCAGAAGTTATTGCCATGCGGAAAGAGGCAAGACGACTTTTCACGATCATTTAACAAATACACTAACAATTAAAAAGTTAAATAAATTACTTAATTATTATATAAAATTTGAAATATTTATATGTATAATTAACTATATAGGGAAATTTATCATCAGTTCCAACAAGAAGAATTAATGAAAAAAGTTTCAAAGATTGACAAAATTACTCTAAGGTTTCAATGGACTTTTTGTGATTAATTCTAATTGTGAATTTACTACAATGCCCCTAGTGAATTAAAAAGTCAGAAAGTGGCAATTTACATACCATTTTACGTGGAAAAGCTAGCCTTTGATGTGAACGGATGAGGACCGGATTTGATTAGTGTGATGAGAAAGGTACGGTGTTCATGGGCTGACTTTCATCATCTTTATTAATGGATATGATGATGATTGTGTAGTAAATTGTAAAGAGAGCTAAGATTTTTTATTCATATATGCCCGAAAACGTGTGGAAGTTGTAGAGCTCTCTGTTGGTCTTTTGTTAGCTGGGTTTTGGTATTGTGTCTTCATTTATTGTTGTCAACTTTGAAGGGGAAGTTAGTAATATGCAAGTTGTAGCATGTGGTAATGGTTGAGAAGGGTTTGGGTAAGTTGTAAATGTTATGGTGTGATGTGGGTGCTATATGCTCTATTTTGCTGTTATTAGTGGTACGTCTCTGCAAAAAAATGGTGTTGGATTATTCATAAAGATGAAAGTGGAATGGTTTGAAGAGTTGGAATCGAAAGGGTAAAGTGCAACTACTGAGGTTGTTAATGATATAGCGATTGTTGTTAATATAGCTGCTGGGGTTGTGAATGATGACTGCATGACAACTAGTTGGTTTTAATATAAAGTGGGGTTGGGTGTGTGAGTATTAATATGATTAGCTCTGTTGTATTCCATATAATTGTGATGTTTGAAGGGTAACCAAGATAAATGCAATGTATAAATTGTGGTTATAATTGCAAAATGTTTGGGAAGGGTGTAGCATGTGTGCTCTATTATGGGTGGTGTGTCCTTTATTTTGGTGTTGTTCATGCTCTGTTTTTGATGTAAAATGATGATAGAATGAAAATAAAGTGAAGTTGTAGCAGTGACAAGTAATGCAGCTGTTGAAGTTGTTAACAACAGTAACGACAGTTGTTAATGTATCTTTCAAGGTTGTTAATGACAAATGTATTCTAAAGGTCGTCAATGCTAATGGTGAGCATGTATGCGAAGAATATGCTATGCTTCCTTCATATAAGAAGATAATTTGTGAGTAGTGAAGTAGCTGGGAAAATGTACGTAGGGGGATGATCACATCAAGAGTAACTAAAGAATGTATAAATTATGAAGAGTTAAAAACAACTATAGCTTCTATTGTGGGAAAAGATATCTATAATTTTTTCATGAAATTTACTTTGACATTTGATACAAGCACATTTGTGAAACTTGTAGATAATGAATGAGTTGAACATTTAATTAAATTCAATAACGAAAACAGGTATATATATATGTAGAAAATAATGATGATGGGTTGAAATCACTAACACAGTAGAATCATCGTCATTATCTTATACATGTACATGTATGTATATAACCTAATCGGATAGTTACGAGCATGTACTTATACGGAAAAAAAAAATACTTAAAAGTAAAACATGTTATATTTTTTAACTGCTGGGAGAGACCAAGAAGGAGATATATTGATTGACCAAGGCACAGAATTTAACGTTGACTGTATTTTGTGGAAATTGGAATAAACACACAGATATATATATATATATATATATGGCCTTGACGAATACGATGCAATTATGGACTCATTTTTTCCTGGTCCTTTTTGGGACCAACACACACGTTACATAAAAAATTCTATGTATGTTTCCACAGAAAGTTACTTATGATTTTATAATAATAGCCTCTGCAAATTAATTTAATACGTTAATCGTTGATCATATGAAGGGGCCAGGGTACTACTAGTCGTCAACAAATTCTACTTCATTTATTAAATAGTGTATACCCATTATTAAATTGAGATTATAGTAAATATATTATAACCAAGTGCTAGAAAAGGCTTCTGTAAAGATTCAAATAATAAATAAAAAGAAGACGACTTCGTGCAACTAATGGGAGACGAAGGATATATATGCACATCATCACCAAACGAAGACCATACATGTTGTTAGTCCAGTTGTTCGCATGTGCACATATGTATGAGAATTCTTTTTAATTATATTTCATTTGATCTCAAACATAAGATAATAAACAATTTCAACTCTATAAAGAGAAGAGCAGAAATACAAATTCTGAGAACAGTGGCGGAGCCACCTGTATTTGAGGGTGGGCAAACGCCCCACTCAATTTTTTTTTACTTATATACATACCTATTAGATTTTTATTATGTACCGACTGAGTTTTGAAATTTGAACTCACTTAAATTATTTATATTAGTAAATTTGTTGTTATCCGTTTGAAAAAAAAATTGCCCTTACTGCTACAAGATCTTGGCTCCGGCACTGTATGAGAAATATACTTGTTATCATATCAACACTAAGCTGGCTAGATTCTTTCGGATCTCAAGTTGAGTTTCCAATGGAGCATTTATGCTGGGAGGGATCGATATCGAATCGGATTAATTAATTATTCAAATATTTAATAATAGATCCATAAAAAGCATCAGTTACCGGCTACCGAACGATGGATAGTATGAGAAAGTGCATGGAGGTGTTTGAAAAAGCTTATAAACACTTCAAATACATGTTCAACAGCGTTTTTTCGTAAAACGAGATAATCTTTTTCACACATTTACCTCGTAACTGGTAAAAGCACTTCTCCACCATTTTTTCGAACGTGACCCGTAAGAATGAAGACTTCTTCTCGAGGACGTCACATCACCCGCCTCCATGAAATTTACAAGAACATTACAGAGATATGTATAGAAATGTTTAGTTGATCATTTTTCCATGTGAATGTCTCCATGTTCTACATGTGATAAGTTATTGTGACTTGAAATTTCTACAAAGTAATCTTTTAATTGTTATGATATCCGATTCCAACTATTTGCCAATGACTAATGAAAGCGATATTTGACAAATCTTTGTGACTTATCAAATATCATTTAACGCATTTAAGATCTAATTGTAATTCTCCTTTAGATTATCTATAAATCTATAATAAATTCTTTTTATAATATCATTATTTTATATTTGATATTTGGTAATTAAACCTGTTTGGATAAGTGGCAAAAGCTATTTTTTCAACTGATTTACAAGGTAAATATGTAAGAAAAATTTTATTTCGACTTATGTGAATGTAATTTCATAACGTTATGATAAACATATCCAACATTGATTTTGTTTTTTACTTCAAAATTTGGGTGAGTTGGATCCTAAGCCTTATACCTCAATTTGAAAGAGTGCTTATAGAAATACTTGCATATCGTTCAACAATAAGGCAGAATTTAAAATTTTAATTTTAAGGATTATGAGTCAATTCTTTATTAATTGATTTTAAATCATTGTATCAAACTCCATGAACATGAACACTCATGCTAATCGTTTTCGACCCAATTTGCCATTAGAGGTAGGAAAATGGGTTAAGTCTACCTCTGCATGGCGAGTTCAGGTTGGCAAAAGCCAGCTCGTTAAGGTGGCAGGCTGACTCTAGCCCGCTATCCCTAACCCCGCAAGTTAGGCGGGTTGAGCTCGTGGGTTGGCGGGCCAATCTGCCTAACCGGTTTTTTAATTTTTTTTAAAATATATATTTTATATTTTCTTTACTTTTTTCATATCAATATTTTTTACAAAGAAAAAAGTAATATTAAATTCTATTTTTAGAAAATTATTGAGCATTTATTGATAGAATTGAAAAGAGAATAATGTAATTATGCAATCGTATAGAAAAACCGGGTACAAAAATAAATTTATTTTTTAAAAAAATATATATTTTTGACATGTCAGACTCGGGTTGAGTATACGCAGCCCATTAGGGGTGGTGAGTTGTGGCGAGCTAGCCCGCATTACCACCCCTATTTGCCATTACGCTATAACAACATATTTTCGTATATCGAGATGAAACACATATCACATACTTAACTCGTAGATAGTTAGAAAAGTAGCTTCTACCGCTAATCTAAACATACCCAAAAACCTTTTGTCAAAAACAAGACTTGCATGTCTGTATAAGAATAATTTTAGAATATTCATTTCCCTTGATAAATAAACTTTACAAAATTTAATGAACAATTAATTAATGTGAGATTTTCATAAAAAACCTTAATAATTTAGCTACTCTCAAGTTAATTATATTGATACGAGAAAATTAGTAATAGAAGTTAAGTTTTATTAAACGATTTTTTTAAATGAATTTGATAAAATAAAAGATTTTAACTACATGCTTTAATCGGCATGATTTTATTAATAATTTTCTATAAAAATGACGAGAGGCTCATGTATTTTTGTTGTATTGTCCAATTCATAATTTGTATTGATATATTATTTTAATTCATATAGTTAAAATTTTGTAAAAGCAGTCTTTATGCTTTGAAAGCGTTGCCACCATACTAGGGTTCAATATTTGGTCCTTAAATTGCCCACGTAGGTTAGTTCTGTCCGAAATTTAATTTTACCAGCATTGCTGACAAAATACATGCATGGCTGCCACAAACAAATAATTTTTCTATGACTATTTGATTATATCAAATTTGAATAACGTCAGGCACAATTGGAAACAACAATCTTTCAAAGACATTTCCTGCATTCGAACTTGTTTAAATTCAAGACCTCATGCTCCAACATAACAATAGAGACTTTGAGGACTATTCAACATAATTTCTCCTCAAACCACATGATAACCGACATCATTTGAGAAATTAAATAGCATATCATTTGAGATTGGATTGCTACTTTCAATCTTTCGTTTAGAAAAAACAAATAATCCTTGATCATTTGCTTCTTTTTCCCAGAACCGCATTCACATTCACACTAAAGATTATACTCCAAAATGCATCCTCAGGGCAGAATCAAAATGCAGTGCAGAAAATATGGAAAATCAACTAGATGGTATTCAAAATAAGGACTGATCAACTACTTTCCCTTCTGCCCAAGCAAAAGTTCCAAAATACAAGAATTATCAGGCATTTCACCACCAAGACAATATTAACCGGCATCAATTCACTTCCATAAATCAATCAAAATTCTTCTTATATTTGACAAGGTGCAAATGCCATCAGACTCTTTCCCTGGCTTTAGAGGACACAGTACAGATTCACAACCCTTTCCCTGATAGGCACTTTCAACATATAGCAATTATTCTCTTCAGTTAACCGGTAAGCCGATTGAAAATATAGATTCTGGTGACATACCTAGAATAGAAGGGTCAACAGAATTAGAAGAAGACACCCTTAAAACAACACAGTAATGTTTCATGGGGTGGGGTCTCATCTTCACCATCATCTTTACTGGTGTCATCTTTAGCAGGCTTCTCTTGACCCAGGATACGCCCTGTGAGAGCATCAACAGGACGCGTATCACGTGGTCCACCTTTACGCCCCATTGCCACCATTGGTGGCGGGGCCAGTAACCCTGCTCGGAATAATAGACGCTGTACAGGGTCTGAAGGTTGGGCTCCAACAGAGAGCCAATACCTAGGAAACAAGGCAAGAGAAGTAAATGGCAATTGACATTTTTGTTCAAAAGTTGGCCCAAAAAAAAACATTCATATTACAAAGAATTCATATAGATGAAGCATTTTTGGCCAATCGTAAATATGAAGTATTGCCAAGGAACTAAAAAAATCAACATGCTCTTCTTAGCAATTGCTTAAATCAACATGTGCATTAAAAATTAAATAAAAATTAAAATACTTACTTTACTCTTTCGAAGTTGAGACCCATTCTTTTTGCATTATCTTGCCCTGCACAGAAGTAATGCAAGTTGAAAAGAATTAAATGGTACCATTTGAACTATCAATGAACTTTCTAATGACTAAATAATAAAGAGAACAGACTAACATATATAACAGGATATTTACAGCCATTTTTCTCTGTAGCTATACTGTATTAAATTCAAAAGAGGGGGAAGGACCAATCACTGCACTACCACCGAAGCTATAGCCTGGGTTTGAGTAACCTAACTCTTTCCAGTACAATTTCATTTTAAAAAAACTTCTATTGGCGTTCATAACTCATAATCATATTCCCAATGACTTTCAAAACGAAAGTTAATCCTACTAATCATCAGAAAAGTAAAGTGCAAATATCTGATTGATCCCGTGTCATAATGTGCCCAAACCAATACATCATAGCCTATCCTAGTGGATATAAAAAACAGCTCTGTTCAACTATGAGCAGTCAGGTTTCGTATTTGGGAATCTAAGTTCCTTGAGCCTCAAATTCCCCCTCGCAGTGACGACTTTCTCTTCCTTTCCCACATTTTCTCGGTATTTAAACAGAAATAAGAATGCCGCAGTTACCGAAATCTGATCACTCAAGCTAAATATGAAACCTACCTCATACAAAAACACCAACGGACATTCCAAAAAAAAAACAGAGAGAGAGAATAAGAGAGAAGTGAGAACCTGGTAAGGGATTGTAATAACCCAAAACCTCGAGGTGCTTGCCATCTCTTGGCGATCTGCTATCAGCAGCCATGACCCGATAGAATGGCTTGTTCTTGCACCCAAATCTCGATAATCGAATCCGTACCACCATGTTTCGAGCTCTATTCTACTTCTTGGAATTGTGCAGGAGCCAACAAACAAACACACAGGGTTGTCTACGAGGAACGCGACCCCTCTCTCGTCCCCTCTGTGAACACTACACTTTGACAGACGATAGGGTTTTACATTTGCGTTTGCCCAGCTTCGATGTCGTCTATAGAGCAGCTAAAATTCAAAACGACAATCAAACAGGATAAGCCGAATTTGTATTTTTATTTTAGCCATGAACAATATCAACCCTAAAAGCAAAATAATATTAGGAAAATTTCGAGAAAAGTCTGGTTGAATATGTTATTCAGAGCTCGTTTGAAAATCTATTTGAGAATTATTTTTATAGAGTTCTAAGTAAAATTTAGATTTTGGGATAATAACGTTTACGGATTTCGAGACAAAATCTAAGTTTTAAAAGGTGATTATGTTTGGAAAGTTATTGGCTTTTACGGAGTTTAAGGCAAAAAGTAAGTATGAAAAAGGAAAGAAAAAGGAAAAAGATAAAAATATTATGAGAAATAAAAAATTATGAGTAAGAGTGTGTTTAACAAGAAAATAGTTTTTTCAAAACCTATATTTTATTACAAAATCTAACTTTTGAAGAAATGTAAATACTTGGACAAAATCTAAATTTTTTAAAAAAATGTAAGTACTTAGATATAATTTAGATTTTGGGGTTTTACTATAAAACCTAAATTTTCAAACGGGAGTTCAAGCCGACATTTAACGAGACAACCCTAATAAATTTTCATACACATTATTATTATTCTGCAAATTTTTTACGCATAGATATCAACATTCTGATTCAAATCCTTCTCGGTTCTCATCAGTAAGCTGGGGAGATTTTTATCCTATCCTCCATATTGGGTTTATTTGGCAACGTGTTTGAAAAAATCAAACGTGCATTCAACAATATTTTTCTGTAAAATAAGATAATCTCCTTCACATATTATCTCATAAATGATAAAAACATTTCTCTACCGTGTTGCCAAACGAGCCCATTACGTATTCCTTCGAAGTTTAATTTTAAGTAGTAAAAAGTGGAGACAAGACGGTATGAGTCATCAAATGACTAATTTTCTCATGATCTTTCATTGTTCCTTGGCCTCCATTCATATTTACCTAGTGGAAAAAAAAAATCATTCTCATTTCTATTACAAGAAAATATTACATCAAGTACTACAAACTAGATCTTATCTCTAAGATTAGAGGTAGTGTACATAAATCTAGTCTCTCCTCTCGTTTTTAGGCAGAATCAAAAGTATCCCCTCACCGATAGCTAGAGATTAATCTTCAAATGAGGCTCATTTGGAAGCTCTTTCTAAAACCGGGGTTTTGTTGTAAAGCGTAGGTTTTACCCTAAAATTTAGGTTTTGTCTAAATACTCACATTTTTCAGAAAAGTTATTTTGGGAACAAAATCTAAGCTTGAAACCTAGGTTTTGAATAAGTTATTTTTTTTTGTTAAATCACGTACTCTCTCTTAATAAATTTTCTTTTTCATCTTTTTTACTTACGTATTACCTCGAACTCCATAAAAGCCAGTAACTTCCCAAACATAATAATATTTCAAAACTTAGGTTTTACTTTGAAATCTGTAAAAGCTATTTTTCAAAAATCTATTATCCAAAACTTAAACTTTACCTCAAATTCTGTAAATATTATTTTCAAGGACTTTAAAACCCTTTCTATATAGATGGCTAGGTTTGGACCCACAACATCATGCAAGGGACCCAGCCAATGCCTCCACTTTTTTTTTTTTTACTGAGATAATATCTCTTCTTTCGTATCAGTGAGATTCTTGTTTCCACTGAAAAGCATGATCTATCCAGTTACTATTTTACTAGTATGACATTTAATGTATATTGCAAAAATTCTGTATCCAATAACGAGTAATCAACATTCAACATCAAGTTCATTTTCAGGAAGAATTTGTTTAGAAACACTTAATTCTCACCTAAAAGTATATTTAACGGTGTTTTCCGCAAAATGAGATAATCTCCTTTACATATTTACCTCGACTTGCATAAAAGTACTTATCTACCGTGTTACCAAACGAGCCTATGTGTGAAATCAGTAACGTGAACTATAGTCTTTTTGACTTACTGGGCAAGCAACAGCACGAAGTCATTTCATAATTGGTTCATGTGGCTTTCATTCTCTGTTCTTTCACATCTCCTTTTTTTTATTGAAATCATTCTCTTCTTATCGCTTTCCCTTTTCTAAGAATTCAAAATGAGCAGATTACTTTGTTTACGATGACAGAATGCTTACGCGTGAATGCTTGTAATAATAAGAGCAATAAAAATAGGTGAAAACACTCTTATCTGATGGAGGCTTCAAAGATCAAAGTAGGATGTTGCTTGGGCTTAATTATATTGGTTCATAGATAACCAAGCCCAGACCAAGAAAAGGTTAAGCAGACTCATTTGACAATATTAATGCACAGTTACCCTTCTTCCTTGGATTCAGTTGAGGAAGGGATCGGACAGTCTCACAAATAAAGTGGGTTCAATCTAGGGGGTGCCACTTAAGTTTGGCTCCAATCAACGAGCTAGGGAAGGCATTTCAACATCTTAATGAAATTGGGTGGATCTACTTATTGAAACCAAATAGAAAATGACTTGCTTGTTATGCTCCCGCACTTATAGGAATAAGCTCTAGCGAATTATAAGTTAGTTATCATGCTTTGGTTTGTAAGTGAGTCTAACCCATTTTTTAAATTTTTCGTATAAAGAGAAAGCAATTAATGCACTATTTATGTTTTCGCATAAGGTGTGAGATTTACAACATAAAAATATATGCCTCTAATTTGCTCTTCAAATTAAAAGAGCATTTGTACTTGTAACTACCTCCAATATATAATAGATATATAACACAAGCCTTAGTTGTATTAGATGAAAACAAGAGAGATTTGTGTTGAACATATTTACAATAATATGCGTATTGTACTGTTCGAGATTACTAAACATCTAAATTTACGAGTGAGATCAAACTCCCGACCTCCCACTCATAAGGGAGTCTTCATGCCAGCTCATTGGCAATTCAAGATACTATTGTCAACTAATTTAGAAGTTTACGATGTCACTAAATAAATGAGATGAACTAGGACTACTCAACTTCCTGACTTGAATTGTTTCAAGACTACACAATCAGGCAAAAGCAATGTGAAAGCCATCCAAGAGTAATAATGAAACTAAATTTTCCATTCCAAATGTGTGTGTGTGTATGCAGATGCGATCCTCCAGTCATTCATCATCATCATCACCAGAATCATTGAACTTTATTGAGCGGGGATTGCAAATCAATTTGTCTCCCTCTGTATGTCCCGCGTTTTTTCTTGGTCTTCTCATGGCGGAAGTCCCTGTGCGTGTCAAAAACAGGTACAAACTAAGTTCAGACTGAAGAAAAAGTTGTTCTTATTCGCATCAGGACTCACTCCTACAAGTATTAACATGATTCAAAGGAACATAAGCACAACATATATGAAGTGGGGAACACAAAACAAAGGTCTAACTATATGTAAACAGTAAAATAGCCTTTGAATTTCTCCCTGAAACTGATGAATCACTAAGCAAAGGACATAAATTCATCGAACTCCACCAACTCATTTTAGT
>JANTPZ010091895.1:0-13720 GCA_025593235.1 Vachellia pachyceras
GAAGATACGAACAGAAAGAAGTAACGATAGTTCCTCTGCACACAGGAAAAGCCAAAGAAAGTATTATAAGACGCAAAGCAACAATCCAAAACATCAACAGAAAAGAAAACGATGATCATAAAAGCCAATTGTCATAATAGTCAGTTATCATACCAATCCAATACATTGACCAACCCAAGGGCAATGGTGATCAAAACGCTCAACACAATTGTTGCAAATGGAACAATGTGAGCAGCGTGGAGGACGATAAAGCATACAAGTTTCACAAAATTTCACCCTTACAGGAAAGCCATTGACCATTACTTCTTTAGTCCGAGGAAACTGAAGGCTTGGTGTCTGTTGTCCATCAGCAGAAACTGAAGAACCATGATGAATCTCTTCCTCTGGTGGATTTGAGTTCCTTGGAATAATGCCCGGATCATGTGATGAAGTAAGAAAGAGAAGAATTAGAACCTATAAATAAAGAATATAGGGATTATGTTGCGTCAAACCCAAGGATACCAGAAAAAGGTTGCGGAGTGGAATCAATCATGATATGAAAATTTCACAAGCAGCATAATTCAAACGGAGAAAAATATAATCAAGGCAGCAAGCTTATTTTGATAAAATTTGAAAACGATTGATAAAAAAAGGAAAAAAAAGAAAGAAATAGGCAGCAACAATAGATGCATTAAGCCCAGATCAAGAATTATTGGCATTGATTCATAACAGGCTCTGATAATTGGTAGACATTGGGTAAGAGTACAGCTCAAAGACGCATTCTGTATTGCTTCTGAAAGGCAACAGGTCAGCTTTCCACCATCTAATATATTAGGGTCTCAACCATGACTGCATAATGGAACTTTATGAGGGCACCAGTCCTTCCCGCTCCAGGTAAAGTTTACTGATCTATGCACTTACTCTCTCGGCAATTATTTCTTTCTGTCTTTTCTCTCTTGTTAATTTGAATATCAGTTCAAATTCTTTCCACTTTTAAAGATCCTTCATCTCTATATTTTCATAGAATTTGGGATATATGAAAATAGTCTGTTCCATAGAGTCATCTTCTTGTAGTTGCTAGCTGTAGAGGGTAAAAAATTCAATCATACCAAGCTCAGGAGAAAATAAAGATCAATGATGAGCTTAATCCCTGGCACAAGCTGCCAACTTACAAGGTTCCAGAATGAGGGAGGAATGGCAGTATAGCAAGATGATATAATTGAAATTATCCTATGTTTTTATTTTTAAAATACGAGTTGTCTCCAAAACATGGTAAACTAAAACATTTGAACCATGATTTAATAACAAAACAGGATCCAGCCAAGAATAAGGCAAGGACAAACACAAAAAATGCAGAGTGCAAAAGAATGAGGGAAAAAAGTTCACAAAACTTACCCAAATGGTAAAGAGAATTGCCATAACTAAAATAGCATATCCTGCATTGTAAGATGAAAATTCATGCCGAAGATGCCTTGCTACAAATACACAAAAGATGGTGGCTGGAACAATAATCAGCAATAAGGTGATAAAAAGGGATCGAGCATCAGGCCCAAATATCAACCTCCCTCCACAAATGAACTTCTGCGTATGATTAAGAGAAGCATTTGAAGTAAAATAAGAGCTAACACTTAGACATAGCATATTAATTAGCAAGAGACAAAAGAAGGCATGAAAAGACTGAAGGCAATATAGAAGAGACCATGTTCACATCTTATAGAAATCCATGGATGATAAACTACTATGCCCCTGAACATGAGATAAATTATCAAAATATGCGAACATCATTTGAAGAGGAAGTATCAGAAGTTACAAATGAAGTCTCACAAAAGCAAAAAAAATAAAGTATACCTGTCATCTAAAGACAAAACATTTTTTTTTAACTTCACAATAAATTGTTTCCTAAACAAAGAAAATTTGTAATGAAAACAGATTTAATGAAATAAAGTTAAAGAGAAAAATCCAGAATGTTTTCATAAGGCAATTGCTACCTCATCCATACTTTATCAGTTTTTTCTATTGGAAATTTGGACTTCTTCTGCTTAGTGGCACATCACTGCACCTTTTTGAAGTTGCAGATTTTTTTGGCAATAGAAGTTATTTCAATGATTAGACCCTTTTTACTATATACCATTGCAGATCACAATTGTAAATTCAATGTTATTGAGGGTTCCTTCATGCAAAAGATGCATCAATAATGTGTGAAAAAGTGTATGCCCTATCTGTGCCAATTCACTTGGCACATGGCAAGCACCAAGCGTGCAACATTGAACATGCAACATTTACACAAAATTGGATGCCTCGAAATTAATAATGAGGCCCATTTCTTAAGTAGCCTATTAATACGCCCCAAAGGATATATAAAATAATTTCAAGATAAACATGAAAAAGGTACTAGCTATGATTTTATTCCAAACTACCGAATAAGGATTTCTTCTTTAAGAAACAAAACGGTTAGCTAGAGCCTAGAGCCAAAATATGACAATAATTCAAACCCTCTGCAATGTTAACTTCTTCAGTTTCATAACCTTTCTGATAAAATGACCAACTATTTTATATATTACCAAAAAAAAAAGCTAGATGGCTGTGTCTTGTAAAACAAAACAAACATCATATTAGTCAAGTTCAATATCTCAAAATACTTATTTGCCCAAAAGACATGGCAACTTGCCGAGGTAAGCCTGACAATAGCATCTAATTAAGTAGTGCTTCTGAAGCTTTTGTACCCTTTCTCAGTAGAAAGATGAAACAACGTATCAATGAAAACATCTGACTGCAACCAAGACCGATA
This sequence comes from Vachellia pachyceras, assembly GCA_025593235.1. NCBI lineage: Eukaryota > Viridiplantae > Streptophyta > Magnoliopsida > Fabales > Fabaceae > Vachellia > Vachellia pachyceras. Next base: position 2,768 of record JANTPZ010091895.1, read on the forward strand.
CTTGATCAGAGATGGTATAAAATCGAATGGCCTCGTTAAACGCTAGTATGTCGAACCAACTCCTCTAGCGAAGCCACTTTTAAAGTTTCGTCAGACAGGAAGAAAGCAGGACCTAGAACCCCCAAAACCCGCCATACACAGACAAGCACAATGGATGGGCAGAGGAAGGGAACTGCTAATTCAAAGTAGTAAAACTCACAAAATGCATAATCTCACTTCAGTAGCTCACTATACCCAGTTTATGATCCCGGAATCATCGTCCAGGTTAAAAATTTCTGTCTTCACTTCCATATTTAAGCAACCAAAACAGCCATAAACTCAAACCAACCTTAAGCTTTTAGAATCATACAAAAACACCGAAACTAAAAGGAACCACAGCATTCCCCCCATCAACAAACAAAGAGCATCACCAGAAGGCATGTAAAATATGAAAAGTCTAACTTGAGGAAAAGATGAAGAAGCAGGGGAATTAAACATTACGTTACTTCCTTTCCAGACTTGGTACACGCGCTTTGCCATGAGGAACCTTCTGCACTCTCCAGGCTATGCAGAGAAAGAGCCAAAGACCGAGACATGCAACAAGTGTTCACGCCATCTCGCATTCGCGGATTCAGAAAACAGCCCCCAACAGAATCAGAGTCCAACTGCTCAGGGACTATCCTTGCTCAAGCGATTGAAGGGAGAAATCCAAACGCTACGACGTGAGAAGAAAATCCAAATGAAATGAAGGGGCTTCGGAGAAACGTGACGGGAAAACCTCGGAGCGATGAGAGAGAAAGGTGTGATCTCAAGGATGGCGGTTTTTTATCTAGAGTTCGAACTTTGCAAGCATGCTTTGAATATGCCAAAGAATATTTAGGGGAAAATCCTCCTGGCGCCGATATATAACGCAAACGAATACTATTGCAGAAGAAGAAGAAGAAGAAGAAGAAGAAGAAGGAGAACCCTTCCGTCTCACGTCGCTGTCACCCCCAATCCATGCTCGAGTGAATCCTCCATTCCTCCTGCAAAAAATGCACCGAGGGGAAATTACCCTTTCGCCATTGCATTTTGTGCTTGAATCTCTCTGCCACATTGGCATCTGGTGGGGCCAACCTTAAGTGGCGCGATCCTAACGGTCTGTGAAGTTCTCCATCGCCATCCACCAGCTTCAGGTTTCTTCATAAAATTGTTATTCGTTAATGTTAATGTTAATGTGCCTTTTCAAAAAATATGAAAGATAATAATAAAATCAGGTAAAAAAAAGAATCCAATAATAACAGTACTGCAGCTGAGAAAACAAAAAAGAATGGGAGAATGATAAAAAGCAGGCGAAGCAGAATGGCCAAAAGCGAAATGCCAACCTGGGATTTTCTGGCATTCGGTTTGAGTTTAACGTTAGCCTCTTAATTTTAAAATGTTTGTTCACTTTTTGCAGGTAACGATAACGATAATAATAATAATGTTGGTCCCAGCTGCCGAAACCTGTTGAGAGCGTCACCAAGACATGCTATGCACCTACGAATTGAGATTAATGGAGAAAATTATCTTATTTTTAAAAAAATACTGTTGAATGTGTGTTTAAATTTTAAAAACGTTATTTTAAATAAGACTGATGTCTTCCAACATATCAAACACAGCGTTCAACTCTGCTTTTGAACCAAGAGGATAATGTGGAAGATAATCTCCTGTGCTCGTTTTTACGAGAATTGTAAAAACAATAGGTACATTCTGTGGTTCTTCAAGGCACACAAACCCAGGCCTCCAAACTTAGGGGTGTTTGGATTAGCTTATAATGATTTTACACAATCCAAAATAGATATGTGAGAGGGGTTTTATTTTGACTTATGTGATAATACTTGTAGAGGTTTAATAAGCACCACCTCAAGCCAACTCTAGAGTTAGAATCACCTGGAGATGATAACAGTCATACATAATTTTGTAATATTATCATTTAGCAGTCAATCGTCCCGGTCCTTCTCTCGAATACCATGCTTTGGAAAAAAAAGCCAATAAAGCATGATTTTGAGGAGGCAACAATCATCGTTCATGGGTTCAGCCGTTATTGCCTCTCATCGAAGTGGAGGAGATTCAATGGTTAATATATACCTTCAAGTTTATAAAGCATTTATAAAAGGTATTTATATATCTTCAACTAATAAAATCCTCACATCGACAATAAAATTTAAACTAATAAAAGGTATTTACTATGTGTGAAAGGTTTGATGCGGGTTCAAATCTCATTGAATCTATAAGAGTAATAATGATGAATAATATTTGAATATCTTTACACAAGCTTTCTAAACTTCAAAACATGATGGTAAAATTGGCCCAAAAAAACATGATGGTAAATACTATATCCAACCCACATAAGTTTCATGATATAAAAAATAATTGGGAACATAAGATATTTTATATGAAATATTAGTAACTAATGATTCTATCGAAAAATTATGGTAAACTTAAGATTTCACAATAACTAGTAGATTGTTTGGAAAATCATGAACAACACTTAAGAACTTTTTCACACGTATTGATATAAAAATCATCTCATACTTTTATTTGAAATTCTGTACAATAATTTAAAATAAACTAATTTAAATACTCAAGGGGCAACTTCAATTAAATTTGACAAATTGAGTTAGCCATATAATTATAGTGAAAGTGAATGAAAGAAAAGGTATTTTTTTCACACAATATCCCTTATTTAACCGTACAACAATTGTTTTCTATCATGTTTGAATTAATAGTAAAAGTAACTTTTCTACCGTGATTTACGTATTTAGTAAAGATAAATAGTAAATAATAGGTTAAAGTTTATATCTAATACTTTAAGTTTATGTTATTATTTTTTCTTAACAAATTATACATGCGCTCAGCAAATTTAATTAGTGACTTCACAATTAAATGTTGATAAAATTTGTTTAAATTTTAATTATTTAATATAATATTTTTATATTTTAAAATTTAATCATATTTTATCATAAATTAACTGTTAAAATCACATATTAAATTTGTTGAATAAGTATTTTTATTAAATTAAATTAACAGTGTTAATATAAAAGAAATAAATATGTATTTTTAAATATAAAGAATGAAAATGTAAATTAAAAAATTCAATTTTCAGTTTAGCTAATATAGGGCGGACCTGCTGCCTCCCTGTTCCGATGGAATGAATCACCTCGAGTGCGCACTCGTCCTTGGTTCGATCTTGTGAACTGGGCTGAGGACTCCTGCGACCCATTTCGTCCCAGTTTGCCTTCTGCTCGAACGCGACCCCAAGGCGGAAAACCTCTTTTTCAATTCCACCACGGTCGTCTTCAGCTTCGCTACCCAACTCTGACGGAGTTCTAACCACGTTCCACCTGCCAGAGAACTGAGCCCTTAAGCCCTCGCCGGTGCGGGAGGGAACAGGGTAATTGGTGGCATTCGAGGTTTGTCATCCTGGCTTCTTTTATCCATCATGCCCCATTGCCAGTTTAGCCAACACTGACTAAAATGTTGTCAGTTTTCTGAATGAATTTTATCTCCGCTTCGTTTTGAATGTCAAATGTGGATGCCGAGTGTGAATACGCACTCAAATCTATTTCTCATGATAAAACCTAGTCTAATTTTCCCCATCTTTCCTTCCACATGAACAGAAATCCAAAGAGAATCTTTTCACCCTCTTAAAATCAATAGGGGAAGGGGAGACTCTTGAAGCTTTACAAAATCTTTTTTTTTTTTTGGAGAATTGATTTATTTGAAGAGCACTTAGTAATTTTGATCCATTATTCCTACTTACAACCTGCGCTTTCTTTCTTGGTTGACCCGTGAAGCTTCATTATCTAGTTCTTCCGTTATATGTATGAGTTGTCTACGATAACCCGATTAAAACTGTCTTTTTCGGTGCCTTGTATGATCTTTTCCTATTTTTGGCAGGGCGTTGCAATATACCTATGACAGTCATCTAAGAAGTCGTTTAAATTCAATCGGAATGGTAGCTATATCTTGGTTTTTGCCCTATTTTCTTTCTCTATGTTCAGGTCTATTCCAATTACTATGTTATTTTATATTTGAGTCAAGTGACATGGAAGCTATTGATTTTGAAGGATCCTCATGCTGAAGAGTTGCCTCTATACATACATATAACGCAGAATGAGTTTTTGAATAGAAGGTAAGTTTTTCTCTCGCATCTGTGTACATGTATACTAGACATTTTTTTTGGCGTCTCCTTAAGGAGTATTTCCTTGATCAGTTCTCGATGTGTCATCAACCATTGTTGGGGGAATACGACGATGCCACCGATATTACATTGAAATGCAAGCACTTGCTCAGGAGTTGAAGATAAATAAGGGATAGGCAAAAGACTCCTCGACAAAAATAAACTCCTAAATAACACCGGATCATTTTTTTCAGCTTCTTAACTGTAACTAACCTTAAAATAAATGGCCAACTTGCAATTTAAGAAGAGCTTCCTTTGATTTGCCTTCTCCACAAGTGGCAATAGCTTCAGGGACAAGAAAGTGCGGCCAATAAAAAAAGAGCCTGAATGGAGCTTCAATCCAACAACTGGCAGTCAAACGGTGACTGCACAGCTTATTAAAATGAAACGTAGATGATATCGACAATTTTCAAAGCCTAATATGGTGTGCTAACCTTTTACTTATTGCGCTTTCTTTTACTTGTCTCTTTATTTTTTTTTAGACACTTGAAGCAGAAAGATGAGGATATTGCTATATGTGAATGCAAATATAACGCTAGTAACCCTGATAGTGCATGTGGGGACGGGTGCCTCAATGTATTGACCAGCACTGAATGCACACCTAGCTATTGCCCTTGTGGCGTCTTTTGCAAAAATCAGGTGTATGTTTAAACTTGTCTGTTATGATGTCGATTGTTTTTGGTCATATCTTCCTTATTATTGTCATAATTTCAAAAGAGTGTAACAAAAGAAAGTGTATTATTGTTCTAATTTATATATAAGGAGTGGGTACAGTGCTGAAGAGGGTTTTGGATCAATTAGGAGTAATTGCTCCTTAATTGCTTGGTAATGAAAGTTTGAAAATTTGGTGACACCTTTTACAAATCTGTTCTCTGTAAAGAGCCTAACAAAAAATGCAGGTAAATTACAATGAATCAAAGATTCATTGAGGGGAATCAGGAATTCTATTTCCCATAAAATTCCTGTTTGTATTTAATTGTTAGAAGAAACTTTTCATTACTATCTCCTAGACTATATGTCTTAATGTATTTATAACATGCCGCTTATTTATCTGCTAGTCCTACCAGTCGTTTGAATTTCTAGTGCATTAAGGAATAGTGTTGGGTTTCTAGATTTTCTGAACGTCTGACATGCTGCATTTGCATCTTTCTATGGAATGAAATTAACTGCAATTTTGTATTTCTTTTAACCCATGTCTTATGGTTATAGAGATTTCAGAAGTGTGAATATGCAAAAACAAAGTTGTTTAAAACTGAAGGCCGGGGATGGGGTCTTTTGGCTGATGAGAACATTAAGGTAATCATGTAATGCGTTTCAGCAAAAGCTTACATTTAGAAAATGAAACTTTATTGCCTGATCCATGGCTATTGTGGCATTTTCTGACTTGGTTACAGCTTATTAATTATTCTTATCAAGCTTACTCTTTACAGGAAGGCCAATTTATCATCGAATACTGTGGAGAAGTAATTTCATGGAAAGAAGCCAAGCTAAGAGCCCAGGCTTATGAAACTCAAGGTCAAATATTTATTTGTTAGATGTTCCATTTGACTACTGATTTCTCTGTTTTCTAAAGTTCTCTATAGTTTGCAGGTCTTAAGGATGCATTCATTATTTGTCTTAATGCCTCTGAATCCATTGATGCAACCAGAAAGGGAAGCCTCGGTAGATTTATAAATCATTCATGGTAATCTTTTCAAATCAAAGCTAATTTGAAAACAAGCCTTTACTATGCATATCTTGTAGGCATTTTCTTTTAGTCCTTACTTTCCCTGACCTAAGGTTTGAGACAACTTAAACCTGTTAAGTTTGCAGTCAACCAAATTGTGAGACAAGGAAATGGAATGTCTTGGGTGAGATAAGAGTTGGAATATTTGCAAAACAAGATATACCCGTTGGAGCTGAACTGGCATATGATTACAATTTTGAATGGTTTGGTGGTGCAAAGGTTCGTTGCCTCTGTGGTGCAGCCAAATGTTCTGGATTTCTTGGTGCAAAATCACGTGGTTTTCAGGCAAGTTTTTATGAATCTAGTGGATTTTTCCAGAAACTTTTGTTTTGCTGTTAAATTGTTTTCCTATGGTAGAATTTGTGCTGAAACGATAACGGAGGATTATTGCATTAGCAGCATAACATTATATATTAATAGTTTACTGAACCTACTTTGGTGTCCTTGTTGTGGTTATTCACTTAGTATTTGTGTCTATCTGTTTTTCCCCTTTTATTTGTGTTAGCTTTTTTTTTTTTTTTCAATTTTTTTATTCAGGTCTGTGCTTATGATATTTGATTTTTATGGAAATTCTATGCAGGAAGATACATATTTATGGGAAGATGATGATGAAAGGTACGTGTTATTTATCTCATCCCCTCCTTGTTTTATTGCCATAATTTCTTTTTAGTATTCTTCATTTAAAGTATTAGTGGCTGTGTGAGTATTTAATATATAATTTTTAGTAAGGTCTGTCAATTGTTGTTTAGTGCCCTTCAGATATTAAATACATAATTGTGACCAGGGTCTGTCAATTGTTGTTTCCTGTCTTTCCTAACTTTCCGTTTCGGTCATGTTTGTAACTGTTATTAGTTCTTAGGATATCTCTCATTGATCTCTCTCTCTCTGTTTCTTTATGGTTTTTTTTGGGCAATAAAGGTTGATCTATCTCAAGCTCAACTGCAATGTATGACATTGGCATATAAGCTAGTCCTTATTTTCATGCCTGTGGTGATATACGCGTTATTTGCACCAAGACTTTAGCTCCTCTGCCATGTGACACAGTTCATCAATCGTTACTTTGGTCACAGGTACACTGTTGAGAAAATTCCTGTATATGATTCTGCTGAGGATGAACCTCCCTCAAAGGTCCTTAGAAACTTACATTCTGACATTCCTGGTATGCAAGTTAATGGAAAAACTGAACGCTCCATGGATGTCATCATAAAACCTGAACAACTATCCGAGTCAACTGCTTTTAGCATTCAGCCGTTTGGATCAGTTCCAGCAAAGGGTTTTCATGTCAAATCAATAAAATCTGAAATGGAAACTGACGATATGAAACTGTACTCTGGAGATACTCTGCAGGCCTTTCCACAAAACAATGCAATGATATCACGAATCAGAAGTAATACTGCGGCCCGAAACTATCGCATTGGGCCTAGGTCCATATCTGCCAACAAATCAAAGAAATATAAGGACAGGTTTAAAAATATCACACAGAAGCAAGTCGATGTGAAGTCTGCTGCTGAATCTTTAGCATCAAAAGAAGCACAAGAGGAGATTTTAAGATATGCGGTATTACTTCCGTTGCTGCTTTGGTATTACTTCCGTTGCTGCTTTGTTATGTACAGTCTGATTTGTGTTAGGAGTTATTTGCTACTTGAAATTGGAAAAGAATATGGATTTGATGAAAAGTGATTTTGAGAGTCTAAAATGATTCTCATGCTGCGATGTTTAAAAAGTGCAAAAACAGAAAGAAAGAAAAGTACTGTTAAGTAAATTTGTTCAAGGAGGGTAGAAAAAGAATGTTTGTCTCCTTTTTATTAAACAATGTCTAAGAAAAGAAAATTTGAGAGTGTGAAAGAAAGAGTGGCTGCGAAATTAGATGAGGCCCAGGGAGAGAGAGACAGGACTTGGAAATTTGAGGTTTGGGATGGTTTAGGATCTGTTGTTAACAAATGCTTTGGAAAACTAGTGCCCCCACCTAAGTCCCAAACAAGTCGTTAGTTTTATGTTGAGCTGGTATCTGAATTTTGAGGCATATTTGCAGGTAATGAAGAAAGAGGCGACTTGTGCTCTCGATAACTTGTACAATGAAATACGACCTGCCATTGAAGAACATGAGAGGGATAGCCAAGACAGTGTATCCACGAGTGTAGCAGAGAAGTGGATTGAATCTTGCTGTTCGAAATTGAAGGCAGAGTTCGATCTTTACTCGTCCGTTGTCAAAAATTTTGCCTGCACTCCTCTCAAGCCTCGTGGCCTTCCAAAACCACCTTCTCAAGTTGACAATGAAGGCGAAAACAAGTTCTTGACGAATTGATACTCTTCTGTTCCATCTCATTCATTCATATTTGGTAGTTCATGATTTTCCTAATTGGGTGGAGGTACTTGGAGGAAATTCCTTCTTACCATTTTGTATGTTACATTCATTGACAGACCCAATCCAAGGATTTTTCTCATGTAAAATCCAACATGAGTCGCTAGAGGTGCCTGTTGACGGTTTTTCATATTTTCAACTGTGCTGTAACATTTGAATAACATTGCTCTGGCTTTAACATTTTCGAGGCGATATTGCTAATCTGTAAAAACTTCCAAGACAGAAATGGGTAAAAAGAAAAGTATCCTCATACTTATGTGGAATAATACTCTGCATAAAATTTGACATACAACCGTTTGACTACTGTTAGAGTAAGACAACATTGCTTTTATTGGGTTTCTTTAACATTCTGTTTAGAAAAGTCAAATGTACGTTTAACAGTGTTTTTCTATAAAATGGGATAATCCACTTCACACATTTATCTCGTAAATAATAAAATCACTTCTCCTTTCCCAAGCAATCATATTTATACATTTTGGAAGTGACATCGAACTTAAAAAAAAAATTGAGTGCCCATTGCGGGCCCGCGTGTACGGGAAGTGATGGAGATGAGCGGTCTAAAACAGACCACAAGGCCGAGCAGTCTTGTATGAAAATCAAACTTGGTGGCCGACATGACCTTTGGAGTCTATATACACCCTTATTATGGCCTTATCTTCCCGGCCTGGTCCTGTATTCTTCGAGCTTCTGTTTCCACACTTCTCTTGTCTTACATTAATTAATACGTAAACGACAAGTTACTTACATGTGTGTGTAGGCATGTTCATGAATGAGTCTAACGTACAAGTTGGCTCAGATGTACTGCAAGTCGAATATATCATGAGTTGTTAATGACAACTCTGAAAATTATTTGGGAGAAATCAATTTGAGTGGTATGGGAAAATTCACTCTTCATCAACTATTATATATGCGTAGATTCTAAAGGTTCTATATGTCATACACAGGGTCCATGATGATATAATTGATTAAGTATATATTGAGAAATATAGAATCAGTTCTGGGAAAATGACGACTTTAAAGTTTAAAGCCAAGGGGAAAGTTCATGCTGAGTAGTTCTCAGCTTTTACTGTTCTGTTAGATCATATATTGGCCACAAATAAAATAGTTCTCAGCTTTTACTGTTCTGTTGGATTGTCTATTGTACAAGCTTGATTTTTTTTTTTCCACGTTTGAATTGAAAAACTGCTTCCAAATATTCCATGCATGCACCCATTTGGCCTTGAATTTCACAACTCATCTTGAATACTACCTCCTATAATAATAAATTTATTTTTATGTTAAATATAACATCCCGGCCCAATCCATTTTATCTCCTAAATTTATATTTTTCCTTGAAACTAAGTAACTGTATTGATCATATATAGTAAAGGAGTTTCTATCAGAAGATTCTTTGAGTACATATGATTAAATGTGGTATTTTATGAAAGTTAAAATCAATTTATTTCAAATTATTAACTTAAATAGTTTTTTTAATATACGTTAATTAGTTATCTATTTATTATATTAAGTTTAAAAGCTTGTGTGTATAAAGTTTTATTTGAACAATTCCCTAAGTTGAAATATATGGCAATGTCATGTTCATGCTTTACTTACCCTTACTTTTTTTTTTTTTTTTGGTGAAATTACTTACCCTTATCTTGTCTCAGCATAAAGCACAGAAGCTGTACCTGTAATTCATGGTACGTGCTCTCGTCTCTTTTCTCCCAATTCATACTCTTCTTCACCCACCTCCTGCATAAATATAAATATATTCAAAGAATATATTTTTATATATTTATTATCTTTAACTCATTTTTTAATCTACGATTTAGTTATTTGTAGCTCATACCGGAAGCACAAATTTAAAATTGCCAAAGGCAAGCCACTTCAATTTGTCTCTATTAAAGGGTCAACGTAAAAGAAAAAATCAAAGTGAGGTGACATATAGGTACGTATGATGTTATCATGGGCATGTGGCACACCTATTCTTAAATTTAAGAGTCACCGGTTGTTCTGAGAAGAGTCAATTTAACTGTTGATTGAATAGTTAAATGGCTTGTTTGGGGAGGCAAAAGTCATTCTACGTTTATCGAGATAAAATTTCTCTCACATATTTACTTTGAAATCTGTATCCGTTCTCTCGACGGACTATTTAAATAAGTCCAAAGTTTCGTTACAAAGATCATGTCCAGTTGATTGGATAATTAGACCATCGCCTCATCTTCATCGTATTTTGGAGGAGGATTGTGTTAGATTTTTATTTGATCTATTTTTTGGGGACTGATAGTAATTATTTAGGTCTTTGTTTTGTTCTAACTATGCTTGTATCTGAACCTTTTTTCCAGCTATATAACAGTATTTTTTTTCCTTCTTGGGCAAAAAAAGAAAACAGAGAGAGAGAGAGAGAGAGAGTCAAGAGTTGTTCAAATCATAAATGAAGTTATTGGGATCACGCTCATAAATAAATTACCAGTCCGAGCACTGCCCCTGTAAACATGGACAAACATTAAGTGTGTGCCCCTCAATTTCTTTTTGCAATTATAAGTTTTGTCATTAGAGACAATTCAGTTCAAAACATTATCGAATGTTTAATCTTAACATTTATCTGATGATTCAAACTTTAATTTATTACTTTACGATGAACTTAACTTTTTTTCACTGAACCCAACTCATTGACTAGGTGCCCCAAGCTTAGATTCAAAA
>JANTPZ010091896.1:0-21742 GCA_025593235.1 Vachellia pachyceras
TCTTATTTCTAATTACCAGCAATTTAGTTTAAACCTTTTAATAGGTGAATTTTCAAGAAAGGTTAGTATATTTGAGCAAATTTTCGTAAAGTACTAATTAAATACAAAATTTGGATCACCAAAGTAAAATAACCAATGAACTTAGCATAAAACGAATGGTAAAAAGTTTCATTGATGGATTCCAAAGAGTATAGTGACAGCTGGCAAATTTTACAACGTGATAGAGTTTAAGAATAATTTCGGATTGCCCGAATTGTCAACAATGTGAAATAGAACTAAAAAAAAATAGGCAGTCTCCACCCTGGCTGTACTTCTACCAATTCCCTAGAATGTAGGGGTTAATATTTATATTTACGGATCTAACCGTCTATCCGTGAGATCCCTGGGAAATCTGTTTTAGTAAGAGGCCTCCACATGTCATTTCAAGCATCCTCCCGTTGGACCTTCTACAAACTCTTCTACATATGCGAGCTTGTTGACTAAACCTTGTCACTGTTGGGCCAAAGGTAAATTTTTTTGGACATGCATAGTACTTTTCTTTCAGGTGACTAGACAAGTAGTTAACGTATTTTTGTCTCTGGTTAATGGATCTGTGGATTCCTACAGAAATTGGGTTTTAGTTTAGTCCAAACAGCAGCAGAAGTCCTCGCCATCAAAACAGGCTTAAAGATGTACTGTGAGAGAGGTTTTAAGAAGGTCAAGATGTATTCAGATTCAACAATAGCAATTCAATTGCCGCTAGGTGAGTATACCTCGTACCATCAACTAAAGGATGTCATTGTTGAGTTTAGAGGTTTGATTTATTCAAATTGGGATCTTGGAATTCATCATGTCAACAGGGAAGCAGTTCGGTTGTGTCGATTATCTAGCCAAAAGGCTCTAAAGTCAAACAATGAACTGATATGTTTACAAGTTCCTCCAGCATTTTTGTTTGGATCAAATGTTAGCTGATTTAGATTGAGATTTGGTCAATCTTTATCTTATGTTAGAGATTTTTGATTTATAACACTATGGGAACTCCCAAGAGTAATTCTTGTCCTTCCAAGCTTAAAAAAGTAGATATTTTTGTCTATGCTTATAGGGCATGTTTAGTATGAATGAATTGGGGAGAGTGGATATGGAAATAGAAATCATTTCCATGATAGGACTTGCTTGGTATCATGGAATTAGCTTCCATGTGGAAGTCAATTCAATCAAAATGTATGGAGTTGATTTCTATGAGGTAAGTTATGGAATTAGACAAAAATGTATGGAATTCCAAACGTGGAGGTTCAAGCTCAACGGTGTAGTGTCGAGGCTGAAGCCCGACGGCAACCCACGATGGTGAACCTAGCAATGGAGTTCATGGCGACCCAGCTCTGCAGATTTCGATAACGACCCACGATGGCAAATTCTATAGTGGTGAGGCTAGAGCTCGACGGTGTAGTGTCGACGCTAAAGCTTGACAACGAAGCAATGCTCGACGGTGACCCAGGGTGGTGAACTCTAGCAGCGGAGTTCATGACAACCCAACTCTGTAGATTTTGATGGCAACCAACGATGGCGAAGTCGACGGCGGTGAGGTTGGAGCTCAACAGTGCGGTGTTGAGGCTGATCTTGAACCAGCATATTTTTGCAGATGGATCTAATGAAAAAAGATTTTTTTTTTTTAATTTTGAAGGGCTTTTAGGTCTTTTCATATAAAAATCATGTCTTATTTCCATGATATACCAAACATACATTTAAACGGCATTTCCATTTCCAGTTCTATATCCATATCCATTTCCAGTTCCATCAAAATGAATTTTATACCAAATGAGCCCATAGTTTTTAAATACACAAGAACCACAAGTCTTAAACTAAAATTTCAATAATTGAGGTTCTTGAATATAATAATTTTTAAAGGTTGGGAATGTGATGTGAAATTGAACGAGAGTTTTATATATGGGATAAGTAGCAATTTTGCTTCGGAAGTACACATGTTGGAGCACTGTGTATCCGGAGTTTTCTGGGGACCAGATTCGCCACGGAAGTTTTTAAAACGCAGAACTTTTCACCTAGGCCAACGGAAGCTGTGATGACCGTTTGCCAACTAGGATACATGCCACGTCAGCCTCCATGCCATTTAACTCCCTAAACCTTTATTAATTGATTTACATGTTAGTTTGCCAAGTAGGATTGTCATTCAATGAGAGATATGTCTCATTCGGATGCCAAACCCCAAATCTTTTTAAATCAAACATAGAGAACGCGGTTTAGAAAGTGATGTTTCCAACCCGTTGTTTTCAGTTATAGTTTAGACAGTGACGATACTGATATCATTACGATGAGAACTATGACTCATTTGAATGTGTGACAGACCTCATTTGATGAAATGAAGTTAAAGAGACTCAATCAAATGAGTTGTTGACCTGATTCGAGTAATGCTTTCTACACCTTTGTTTACACAAGTACGGTGTAGAAATGAAGACGCTGCATCCATTCGAATGAGTTGTATCTCACATTCGAATGAAGTAATACAAATTTTACCCTCGACGACATGAAGTTAGAGTGACACAATCGAATGTGTTCTTAAGCTGATTTGAATAAAACTTTCTAAACCGTTGTTTACTATTATGGTTTATAAAGTGAAAACGCTGCATCCGTTCGAATATGTTGTAGTTTAGATTCAAATGAATTAGTCCATATTTTTACCCTCGGCTAAATGAAGTTAGAATCACTCAATCGAATGAGTTCTTGAGTTGATTTGAATAATTATTTCTAAACCATTATTTTGAAATACGATTTAGAAAGTAAAGACACTAAATACAATCGAATGGATTTTATCCCACATTCGATGAAGATGGACAAATTTGTACCTTGACGAAATGAAGTTAGAGCAACTAAATCGAATGAGTTCTTGAGGCGATTCGAATAAGAATTTCTAAACCTTTATTTATGAGTACGGTGTAGAAAGTGAAGACGCTGCATCAATTCCAATGAGTCGTATCTCAATTCGAATGAAGGGAGGAAATGAAGTTAGATCGACTCAATCGAATAAGTTCTTGAATTGATTCGAATAAGTATTTCTAAACCATTGTTTACGAGTACGGTTTAGAAAGTGAGGACGCTGCATCCATTCAAATGAGTTGTATCCCTCATTCGAATGAATAGACAAAATGAAGTTAGAATGAATTAATCGAATGAGTTCTTGAACTGATTCGAATAAGGATTTCCAAGCCTTTGTTGACTATACAATTTAGAAAGTGAGGACACTGTATCCATTCGAATGAGTTATATCCTTCATTCGAATAAAGTGACAATTTAATCGGTTTAGAAAGTGAGGATGCTACATCCATTTGAATGAGTTGTATCTTTCATTCGAATGAAGTGACGGTTTAATAGTAGTATTTAATTGATTGTTTCAATTGCATCATTTAATAGCATATTTTAGGCATGTGTAATAGAAGGTTGAATTGATTATTGCAGTGTTTAATCGATTATTCTATGCATCTATCATCTTCCTTGTTATTACAGATTAAATAGCATTTAAAGTGAGAAATAATCAATTCTTGAACCCTCTAGGAGTTAGTGCAATATCATTAACAATCCAGATGAAATACAATGAAACTGGGAAAGAATAAATTGTTGAATCCTCGAGGGGTCAGTAGAATATGGTAAACAACCCAGATGTTGAGAAGGCTATATCTATGGCAGAAGATTCTTGGTTTGTTGCAACCTCATGGTTTGCATCATCTGATGAATTCCAAATACCTTCCTCCAGGGGCAGCATGAGGTGATAAGGATTCCTTTCCCTTGTCAACAATACTATCTTTCAATAACTTCAATCTCTGCATTTCCCTTAGACTGAGGCAACATTGCAATGCATCGAGGTTGCTGGTTGGGACAACTTTCATGCAATTCAACATCTTTGACTTGAAGCATTTTTTGCCCTACCTCTGCAGCTTTGTTAATGTGCCTTCCTTGAGGCAATGAGTGCATTCAAGAGTGGATCCTTTTCTCCCCTACCTCTGTTTCTTCAATGTTTCTTAGCATGCATCTGCAAACGTACAAATTAAACAATGAGACCTGCAGTCAATTGGAAGCAGAACCTCAGCAATACCAGTAGTCGACTAAGTAGAGCTCTATTCTGAGTCTCGCTTTTCACTATTAGATGCTTAGGGAGTTTATATAGTCCATCTTTAGCACATTTCCCAACTTGATCTGGGTTTTTGAAGCATTAGAAGTTGAAAAGTTATTCTTCAAAATATATTCCAAACACAGATTTAAAGTTCCAAGAGAATGAATCGAGGAGACCATTGGGCCAACTGTAATCAAGGCATTTAGATCATTCATTTCGTAACCCGCTGTTTCACTTTTTAAACCGTATATTGTTAATGAGCTGCAGAAAGTCTTTTTGACCTCAGTCGAATAAGTCATATAGACATTTGAATGAATGAAACATCTATGAACTTCCTAAATCGTTGTTATCAGCAGCCTAGAAAGTTTCATTTGACTCTATCTCAAATATTTTTAAACTGAACATAGTAAAAATGGTTTAGAAGCTCACATTACCCCACTCAAGATGGGGGGAGTGTCATTCAAATGAGTCATGGACTTTATCCAAATGTGTCCTTCATTAGCAGAATGTGAGAGTTACTCTACTTCATTTCGTCGAGGGTCAGATGCATTCAAATGAGGGATAAAAATGATTCAAATATGTAAAATGTATTCACTTTCTACACCGTACCTAGGAATTTCGGTTTAGAAAGTGAACTTTCTAAACCGTAGTTTATAACAACAGTGTAGAAATTTCACAGATGTGGCATTCATTCGAATGTGCATATGGCTCATTTGATTGAGGTCAGAGAGACTTTCTACACCGTATTGACATTATACTATGTGAAAAATGAACTTGGTAAACTATAATTCCAAACAACAGGTTTGGAAATGAACGGTTTACATCCATTGATTACAGTTAGGTATAGGACTCATCGATTCCTTCTCTTGAACATTTAAATCTGTGTTGCCATAAATTTCACCCTACAACCCTTCAACTTCTACTGCTTTAAAAACCTTGATATCCGTTCCAAAGCCTAGTGTTAACAAACTTCAACATGATGTTCCTCCACCGTATCCATTTAAAATCCATTACAGACTACCCCCACCCGAAGAAGTTATATTCGGTTCTCTACAACACTGACGATGTTGACGCTGAAGAGGGGAAGAAACATAAGAATGGATGGAAGCAATGGATGGACACTTCAGGGTTCATCGATTATTTGTTACTAGTGTTATGTTTCTTCTTCTCTTCATTATCGTCATCATCAATGACTCAATGCCCAGCTAAAGTTCATCAATTGCTTCCTTCCTATGTAGCTTGTTCGTCATATTCCATTGGCCCTTCCCCTCAAGGGTTCATTTGGGTTGTTTACCATATTCAACTGAACCCTCAAGTGTTCAACGATTTCTTCGAATATCAGTTCCATTATATTTAATCTGGATTGTTAATGATATTGCACTCACTCCTGGATGGTTCAACAGTTGCTTATTTCTCAGTTCTAATGCTATTTAATCTACAGAAACAAGGAAGATGATAGATTCGAATAACGGATAATGAATATTATTCATTCGAATAACAGATATTATTCATTCGAATGTCAACCCTTCAACTTACATTCATGCATTCGAATGTCAGCATATTCATTCGATTAATGAACATTGATAATTTAAATGAGGTGAATATAATGCCTTGGTTAGATTGAACTAAAAAGCAAGAAGTACATTGAAACGACCCTTGACAAGACTGCTAAACTATCAAGACGGCTAACTCTGCTATCATCATTTATTGACCAATTTGCATTTCCCGTGATTAATGTCTAAAGCATGTGAACCATTCATATACTTTCTAAATCTTAGATTATTTTTAGGGGAAGAAGCTTGCAATCACTTATCCACAACAGTCTGACAATGATAGCCTATAAGAGGAAGTAACAAGAAACTAGGAAGAAGCAGTTGTTAAAGCCTCGAGCGTTCAACAACTGCTTCTTTATCAATTTCATGTTATTTCCTCTGCCTTGTTTATCATATTCCACTGACACCTCGAGCCTTCAAGCATTGGTTCTTTCACATTTTCAAGATATTAAATCTGCCCATATTCAACTGAACTCTGAGGGTTCATGAATTGTTTGTTTCCCAGCTTCAATCTGCCTTATTTTATCATATTCCAACCCCTTGATGTTTTAACTGTTGTTTATGAATTGCTATTTTCCCATTTTTATGTTTTTTAATTTAATCTTTAGTAACAATAATGATTAGCAATTAAACATTGCAATGGGGACAATCATTCGCTAAACGTTGTTCAACATTTCCATTGCCCCATAGAGGGTGAACCATAAATTTGGCCATTATAAAGAAAAGTTCGTTAACAAACTGGAATTTACCCTTAATTCGAATAAGCATCATAATAAGTGAATGAGATATTTGACACTTTCTAAACCATATATATAGTAAAAATGGTTTAGAAAGACATTATTATAAACTGATGTTGAGAGGAAAGGTGCAGAAAGGCTATAGGAAGGTGGGTGGGGATGCATTCGAATGTATCTGACCCTTCATTAGAATGTATCTCATTATTTACTGAGGTATTTTACACTTTCTAAACTGTACATCCTAAAAACGGTTTAAAAGGACATAATATTCAGCGATTCGAATGATATCCATTCTGAATTCGAATGCATAGGTAAAAAAATTTTATCTTCCTTTCATTCCTCCATATAAGGCCTCTATTCGAATGTAACACATGCCTAATTTCACAACCCTACAATTCTCGCGCTTCATATCCTCCATTACCTGACTGCAAATCTACAAACCTTAAAACTACAGACCCGCCATTCAAATTCCATATCAAATCTTACAAAAGCATAAAATGGCAGAAGTACCTTCAACCTCTGAAACTCTAAGGAAGAATAGCAGATCTTCTGTTACACCACCCCCATTGAATCCCGTCAAAATCGATGATAGACCCCTTGAATAAGAAGGAAGTACATAAAGGGAAGGGGAAGAAGGTTGTAGTCACTTCTTCAAAGCACTCCGTCGATGCTACTGAACAAGAGGAGAGCGCAGCGAAGATGCTTGTTTATGAAACTCTAAGGGTCACTATAGGGCAGGAAGCAGAGATTATGCCACAGATGGGAGCTTTTGCTATGAAACCTCCTACAGAATGAAGAAAATGAAACAATGGAGTGAGGAAGGAAACATCAGAGCAATAGAAATCATATGCGTCCACTACATTCGCGCTATCCCAATCTTCAACACCATTGGATGTAAGTAAAGAAGACTTGCAACCTCCAAAACGGTTTGTGACTGCTTCTCTACAGCCTGCTGACTACGCCCGGTATAATGAGTATTTTGCTAGAAGGAAAATGTGCCCTGCCATTTATGTTGATTTAGAACATATGGAGAGAAAATTAAAATTGAACCTATCTGCATTTGTAAATCAATGTGCACCATTGATTGGACCTCACTTGCCATATAGTCCTACTATAGTTAGGACATTCTACTGCAATCTGAAGCAACTAGAGGCACTGGACAATGAGGGTGATGGGGAGTGTATGTTAGAGACAACAGTTATGGGGAAACGATTTCAACTGTGCTCCAAAGAAATTAATCAGTGGCTTGGGATGGGGGAGCCTCCTTCAAATGGCTTTGTGCAGAGGTCTAACAACCAAGTTTTGGGTGTGTTAAGGCATGAGGGTATTCCAAAAAGGTTAAATTTTAAGCCTAGCTCCATGTTGCAGGAGAGGAAGATCTTATGGTTATTTACAGCAGATGCATTGTAAATAAAGGGAATAACTTCACAGGTTTCACCCGTATGGATTATTGTCTATTTACATCATTTATGGCCAAGAATACAAGAAATCTGGGGGTTATGATCATTTGCGTCTGTGGATGGATAATGCAATTGGTTCAACTAATCTCCCATTCCCTCAACTAGTGTCATTATTTCTGAAAAGTAACCAAATCTGGTACTCGTAGTGAACGAATGAGATTGTTAGAGTTCCCAGATTTGGTAGAACTCAGATAGTAAAGATAGGTGTGGTTGTGCCCACACCATCTGGAGAAGCACATGTTAAGGTTCAGAGGAAAATGAGTAAGCCAAAGCTAATAGATGAAGTGCAATCAACAAGGGCTGCCACTCCTGATCCTCCATCTTCAATCCAATAATTGTTAGCAATGCTATCCGAGAAGCACTGGGCACCATTCTATCATCTAACTAATAGATGATGGAACAACAAACTTTTTATATGGATAGACTAGTCAAGTTCATTGAGGAGGGCAATACAACAATGATAGAGTTGTTGAGGACACTACCGACAGAGTGCAGGCACTTGAAGCTTTCCTCCCTAGATCTAATCCCCAACCATCCCCTCCAAACCAACCTGCACAATATATCTTTGAGCCTACCTTGTCCCCTCCTATTGATCATGTTCGTCATCCCTTCACTCATGACATATCTCCCAAACTACCTTCTCCATCTATTTCTTCAGGTCATGCATTACTCTTTGATAATTCCATACCATCCTCTCCAGTACCAATTGACCTCATCATTGATCAAGTTGTCACTGTTGTTGGTAAAGACAAGGAATAGGGGACGTTAGAGGAGAAGAACAGATAGATATGGTATATTGATATTTTGTTTTTTGGTAATGTATGTAACAATATTGGGCTAAATTAGTTACAAGTTCTAACCACTTAATAATTGTGCTATTTTGTATGCTGAAATGTATGTTATAAGTTTTGTTAAACACACAAATGTTCATATATCTTTAAACAGTCAAACAATATGAAGTAACAATGTAGACAATGAAAAGTGTCATTTTCTAAACCGTGCGCTTCACGCATCGAATGAGTTCTGGACGTCATCTAAATGAGTCATTCTTTAGCACTCTGTTAGACTTTCTAAATCGGAGGTCATGAAAAAGGTTTAGAAAGTGTTAGTTTCTAAACCGTGCGCGCAGTATCCATCAACTATGTACAACTATGTTTAGAAAATCATTCAAATGTGTCATGAACTTCATCCCAATGAATCGTGGATTTCATCGGAATGTGTCCTTCCTTCATTCGAATAAATACCTCATCTGCATGCATGAAGCATTAAAAAGTTTTTCATTCCAATAATGGTTAAGGATAATTCGAATGCATACCATAGAAGCACGGCGTAGAAGGTCATGTCCTGGAAGTCAAGAGGGAGAGCATGATTCAAATGAGATGTGTGATTCATTTGAATGCATCATTCATTGGCACTATGTCACACATTATACACCGAAGGATGAGGACACAATGTAGAACTTATCAATTCTACACCGTACTTTGGATGTACGGTGTCGATTGTTACACTCACATCTTATAGAGTCGAGAGGGGGAGCATCATTCAAATGAGACTTTTTATTCATTCAAATGCATCATTTGTTCGCACTATATCACACCTTCTACATCGAAGGACGAGGAAACAGTGTAGAACTTGTCAATTCTACACCGTACCTTGGATGCATAGTGTCGAATGTCACACTCACATCTCATGGAGTCGAGAGGGGCGAGCATCATTTGAATGAAACCTTTTATGCATTTGAATGCATCATTCATTAGCACTATGTCACAACTTCTACATCAAAGGATGAG
Organism: Vachellia pachyceras; assembly: GCA_025593235.1. Taxonomy (NCBI): domain Eukaryota; kingdom Viridiplantae; phylum Streptophyta; class Magnoliopsida; order Fabales; family Fabaceae; genus Vachellia; species Vachellia pachyceras. The sequence goes on from JANTPZ010091896.1 coordinate 9,640, forward strand.
AACACAGTGTATAAAGTGTTAATTCTACACCGTACCTTGGAAGCATTGGGAGCATTATTCAAATGAGATATGTGAGTTATTCAAATGCGTCCAGCTTTGACACTATGTCTCTTTCAATTGTAATGGAAAAGGATATATTGAAAAGAAAGGTAAAAAAATCTTGCAATTTAAGAGAGTTTACGGTATACATTTGAGTCCATCTTTCATTCAAATGTACCTCTATCTTGTCATTATGAATTTTTCATTCAAACGGTATACATTATGGAGTTTATGGTATACATTCGAATGGTTCACACATCTTGTCAGGGTTCATTCAAATGTACCTCTATCTTGTCACAGATACGAATGATACTATGGAACATTCGAATAGGTACAATGTCTCATTCGACTAGATACACTACTTCAGAATTCAAACTTTATAAATGCGTTGTTCTGTCTCCGTTCTCACTCTACATATATTTTCACTTACAAAATTGTCCTTCCTAGTTTCATTAAGTCTTTTAGTCATTCCATTAAAGCAACTCTTTCATTCGAATAGAATTAGGCCTATCACCTATGCCTCAATCAAGTAGATATGCCATTGGAATTGAGTTGATGTCAGTCGAATGAGAAATAAAGTAGAAGGTCCTTGCTCCCAATTTGAATGTGACCCCCATTCGAATGTGATCAGTTCCCATTCAAATGTTTCTAGTTCCCATTTGAATGTGCCCCTTATATGGATGTGCCCAGTGCCTTATACGGATGCATCTTTAACTACCCTTTCTAAACTGAACCTCGCACGAATGCATTTATCTCTTTCTGTACAATTTCCCGCCAAAAAATATTAATTGTCTAGTGTTGCCATTATGGGTTTGAGGGGAGGACATTTCATTTCAACTGCGTTAAAGACCCGAGGAACTATCACCCTATAAAATTTTACACCAATGAAGATAACATTTACATGTATATACATTTACATTTTCCCAGTACATGAATGAATATATACATACACAATTTTGCTTCAGTAATGTCCAAAAGGAAATTAAAAAAAGAAAAGTAATTGACATTTTCAGCTCAAATATGTAGTGATTAAAGAAAATACTTAAACCACCGCTCACGTATGTGGTCAATATCTTCTTCAGAAAATTGTTCATCAAGCTGAAACATTTGCAATATGAAAATTCTCTAAATCATCAATAAGTTTGCATTTAAGACTAAAAAATTATTTACTGAACTCAATTGTTCATAAGGAGACGACATTATATATGTGTATAGCGTATATAACCCACATAAATTGGACTGCACGGGCTGCCTACGAGTCTATTACGAGAACAGGTTATTAGCAAAATCATAAGCATCATGCACTTAGTTTTGGGAGCTCTCATGTTAAGAAACAAGCATCAAGTACTTACTTTTGGTGCGATCCAGACAGGGTCTCTCATTTGACTCTTGTTCTTACCCAGATGATCAACCTGGTATGCTCTCATAGCCTTATCATAAAAAACAATGTTGTAGGTAAGTGAGAAAAAAGGCATAGAATCACTAACATAAGAAAGCTTACAAATCAATTGTCTTCATCAATTCCTTCCTAGAAGACTGGTGAATGGAGCACAAAAAGATGACGCTATTAGTCTGCAGGGATAGGAGGATAAGTTGCCAGTGCAACCTACAATGAATTAAAGTAGTTCAATGAATGAGAAGATATATATGAACCCATTGAATTAAAGATGTTATGAAACATTACTAAGCAAATACTTATGGATGTAGGGGCTATAAACACTCAAATCCTCCTCGTATGAGCATGTTTGTTAGGTATTGGTGTCTCAAGGAAGCTATGTTCACTTTCTTCTTTATATGGACTGGGTAGAGGAATCCAATTTTATGGTTGAGCCCTGCTGCAACCAATGCTTTCTACATATACCTATTTTGAACAAAGCATTCAGTAAAGGTTAAAGTATTTTGTTTACAACTACTTTAAAAGAGGAGTCTTACATCAGGAAAACCTGAACGACCACACTGGTAAGCTCCTACCCTCAACCCAGAAGGGACACTAAGTCCTCCCGTTCAACCATTACGATCATTTCCTTCCCCACAATATCCTTATCCATTGTCAATGTGACTTCTGCAAAGGACTTGTCATGGGCCATCAAGAGGATCCTAAAGGTTTAGAAAGTCTGGCTCCTAAAAGTTTGTTTTCATTCAAATGGCAGATTTTACTCATTCGAATGTATAAGATTACAATCTGACACCTTAAAAGTTGCCTTCGGTTTAGAAAGATAACTTTCTAAACGGAGGTAACTTTTGACTTAAAAAGGTTATACATCCTGAAAATGCTTTTCCATTTGAATGACACATTCTACTCATTCGACTTAAAAAGGTTATACATCTATACTATGACAGTTTAGAAAGTGTATGTTAAAACGCTGGGGATGATAACATTAATTCAAATGAAGTGTATGTAAGTCTCATCCAAATTATTCTTCCCCCATCCTGGTTTGCTGTTTATGTAACACCTCTTATTTATCCCTCATAGCTTTCATTATGATGATTTGGAACCAATTGATGGCCTCAAATATCTTACATTGTCAAAAGGGAACAAAAGGAAAACTTTCATTTTTAAGAAAGTTACTATTCACAGTTTTTCGGGCCAACTTTGAAAATTCATAACTAATTCTAGAAAAATTGAAATTTAGTGGTTCCAACTTCTAATTGAAGCTTACAAAATCCTTTATGAGGGAAAAAATACTCATTTGAACAGAAACTTGTCTAGTTGGTACAGTTTGCTTCGCAAAAATGTACTATTCATATGGTAATTTTCCATTTTTCCAGGATTTTCTGTGATTTTTCGTCAACTTTGAACAGTCATAACTTTCTGTACAAAATTCTAATTCCCGTGATCTTTACCTTGTTTTAAATCTTGAAATGTGAAATATTTTTCTGTAAAATTTCAACTCATTTGGAATTCATTTACTCTGTTTCATGATGGGGCAAATTAGGTGGTTTGACCAACTTTACTTCCAGCACTTTGGCCAAATTTCAGCTCATCTTAACTTCCTAAACCATCATATTAATTTCTAAACCTTTCTTGATCCTACTAACCTATGTGATTAGGTATTCTTAGGGCCTTCACTATTTATCATGAGTCCATTACACATACATGAGTTACATTTACATATCACATTACAATTCTTAAACAATAAGCATATAGTTTACAACATAAGTCCACACTCCTAGACATGCAAATCTTGCTTTAAGCATCATTCATTTTCTCCTTACCCTTTGAGAAGCTTCCACCTAAAAATGGTTAATGGGGAGGGTGAGATTTTTGGAAATCCTAGTAGCAAAACTTTCTAACACACATTATAAAATTGCATGACAACTTTCAATATAAGTGTGAATTTATAAAAGTGCAACATGTAACAATGAAATGCATATAGCCATAGCATACAAAAGCACATATTCACACTTTCAATCATCACAAATTTTCAACAAGTCATGCATAATTCATACACATTTTCAAAGCAATTAAGCTTAGGGTTAGAAGGTCTTGCTACCTTGTATCTTTATTTTCCTTTAACTTGGGGTGCTCTCTTGCTCACTTTGAAAATCACTCTCTTGCAGCAAACTTTTGCCTACACAATTGAAAACATTATGGCCATCAATTATAAGCTATTTCCAAGGCAAAAACTAAGGTAAATCTCCCTTAAACTCCCTCTTGAATTACATAAGCCTCAAGACATCAAACTTGTCTTTAATGTTTTCCAATGCTTCTAAAAACTTGGGCTTGCTTTTACCCAACACAAAAACTCATTTTAAACTCAGTGGAAGCATCAAAATCATCAAAACAACATTTCTTCACCAAGAACCAGACCTGGCCGAGAAGCTCCCCAAAATCTCTAACATGAAAATTTTCAACTTTCATCACTTTTATCATCTTATTCTTGTTCCCAAATTCATATTCATGCATGATATAACTTGATTTTAACTCTTCCCCATCAAATAAAAATTTGGGCAGCATCTCCCCTTAGGGTTTGAGATTCCAAAAATTCATACAAACATCAATCCAAAGCAATATATATATATATCAATCTTGTCCTTATCATGCAAGGAGTGTTTTGCAACCATTTATTTCTTCTAAATCCCTCTCTTTCTCATTTTTCCTCTCATGAACCCTAACTTTCCAGCCACCAAAAGAGAGCCAAAACTAAAAATCTAAACCGATAGAAAGGTAGAGGAAGTCACAAGGAAGAGATTGATGTATAGTTTCAAGTGCTTTAACCTCTTACCTTTGATTTTCTCAAGCTTCTTCCTTCTCTTTGTGCTTGTTCATGGAGTCTCTTCTTCTCTCTTTTTCCAGCTGAATGAGGCAGCAAAAATGGTGGGAGAATGGAGAGAAAGATGATTTATAAATCTCACTTAAAATAAGATGGAGGGTTAAGATTAAATCTTCAAATCTAAGGGTTGTAATTCATCCATCTCCATGACATTTGCTTGAATCTTATTGGCTCTTTAAAAGTGGTCATCATTACTGCACATGGAGAAAAGAAAAATCTGTTTGGGGTTTGGTTACACTAACCAAACCAAATTCCATTCGGTTACTTCTACCGATTACACTTTCTACCGGTGAACATAACTTTATTCCGGTAAATCTTTTTCTACTTTTCTGGAGATATTTTCTTCTTCATTTAATCTCCATAATTCCCTCTTAAATGTAATGTAATCATTATCATCAAAATACCTCTTGATCTTATCAAAATTAATAGGATTATTTTATCCGGTTTAAAACTCCTGAAAACACGAAACCATAGGATAAATCATTTTTAAGGCCTTGCAATTTTCTACATTTTTCACTGATACTCTAGTCCTTCATCTTTCCCCAAAATACCTTCCAAATTGTTCCAAATTAATTTTTGTAATAAATTATATTTTTGGAATTTTTCGGGCATTTTTCCTCATTTTCGGGAAAATAGCCTTAATCGTACTTTGGGCAATAATTTTGTAAAATACTACAAAATTTCCTGAATTTTTCAAGACTCTGGTTTTTTGTCTTAGAGAACTCCTGATACTTTAAATAATTATTTTCAATGCATCAAATCTTTAAAATTCCGTAATTCCTCATCCAGACCGAATTTCAACAATCGGTTGAATCTCTTGTAATCAGTGAGTTCTGCTCTGTCTTTTGGGCATATGTGAATTTTTCTGATTTTTGGTCAACCGTTTGACTTTTTTACTTTGACTTTGTCAAATGACCAGAATGCCCTCACACTTTCTCTTAATGACCAAAATGCCCTTTCACAATCTAACTTTCATAAATTCCCATTTTGCCCTTGACTTTGTTACCCTTGATCTTTTGGTTTCTGACCCCTTGGTACTTTCCAGGAGGTCACCCATCCTGAGATTGCTCCAGGGCGAGCACGCTTAACTTTAAAGTTCTTACCGACTCCCATCCACCAGGCCAAATCTGATTCTGCGACTTTCGGCCCAACATCAATCAACTTTTTCTGTACTTTCTATCCGTGGGCTCTAACTTGACTTTTCATTACTGGTTTGGCCCTTTTTATCCCATGACCATATTATCCTTGGTCTTTATACTTAATGACATTTATATCCCTGGCTTACATTCTTAGTAATTTCAAAGCCTTAAGACTAATTTGACCAGGATCTCTTAAGTCCACTGACATCTTTTCTTTTTGTTCTTTTATTTCTGGGCCTCAACTTATCTCATAACTAACGATTTGTCCTTTATGTTAGTTTACGGAAAAGGGTGGATATTACAGTTTAGACTTTCTACACCGTACTGTATCAATTCAGTATACAAATTTCCACCTTCAGACATTGAAATTACACTAATGTTTAATTAATATTCTCCAATGTTGAGACAAGCAACTTTAGCACATTAATTTACATCATCTAGAAATGTAGGTGCTTAACTCCCCTATAACCTATCCCTGTCCCTTCCTCACATGGGTGGCAACTTACTTCTTCGACTTGCTACAATTACATTGTCTCGCTCGGCCAAAAGACATGATGTTGTGATAGCTGGTTGCCTATGCCATGTAAGACCAGGAGACGAGTTTTGGTTGACATTACTACAAATGGTAGTTGCCCTAAGTTCTCTCTTGTTTGGAATAGGAAATCTTGTCTCCACATCGACATCATACTACATGGGATATTTAGCTACTCCCTCATTGATAACTACTTTTGAGCTCATTCCAGGCTAAAAAATGAACGGACAAATTAGTTTTAAATGTTGATGACCAATATTTTACTAAAACAAACAAAATATGACAAGTAACTTTTTTATATTATATAATGTGCGACCACTTTCTAAATCAATATGGATCCCCATCCCTGTTGGATTGCAACTTTTATAAAAGGCCCTTCCACTACGTGGTCTTTATGTTTGTTGAGGTTCTTGGGGTGGTGTGTTGCAACTGGTTGGAGCTTTACGTTTTCCACTTGTGCCACCAGATGTTTGTGCTTGTTTACAAGTTGCTCGGTTGTGCCTTGTTTAATGACATTCACTGCATTTAGATGTGGATTCTCTTTTTAACAACTTATCAGGTGGAGGTGGAGGCAAATCAGATGACATATCACCACATTCTTGTGTTACTTGGTCTCTCTAAGGCTCATGTCCTTTAGCCATTTTATGCGTTCTTACAATTCTTCAGTTCTGATCCTAGTCTTCCTAGGTCTCCTTGGCATGGTACACAATTGTGGTGGTTCTATGGGCTAGAACTTCTCAATGCCCCAGAATTTTTTACCTCTAACAGGTTGATACTTTGTTCTATAGGAAGATAGATATGTATCTTCATGGAAGAATCTAGATATTTGGGTAACTGGATCTATTTTGGAATGATATAATGCACATATTGCATACTGACAGGGTATACCAGTCAAGTTCCAAGTCTGACAAGTGCACTGCTTCCTATTAATGAACACCGTATGCCTATCATCCATTTCAGTTACCTCATACCCATCATCACCATTATAGAACACACTACAACCTATTGCCAACTTCCCATTTTTCAAATCTAAAGATCTCTGCAACCATTTAAGAAACCACCTCCAGTTGAGAGTGTTTTCCTTCTGAGTAATCCCTATAGCTATTGGAAAGAGGGAATCATCTGCATCAAGTCCAATCGCTGTTAGCAAAATGGCTCGAGTGTTTCCTTTGAGGAAGGTCCCATCTACCCAATTATGGGTCTACAACCTTCCTTCCACATAGTCTATGATTGACAGATTGAAAAAATATCCTTTTATTACATAAATTCATAATTTAAAAATTATCAACACAAAAAAGTTAATAATCTTCTTACCTTTGAAGTATGGAAGCATAACTACAATATACTAAACACCCTTTTGCCATTTTCAAGTGCCTCTTTGCTCAACTCGATTGATACATCAAATCCAAGATTACTGATCTTCAGCTCATTGCAATACGCTTCCAAATTATTGAACTCATCAGTATAACCCCCTTCCAACTCTTCCATAATGAGCCTCTTTGCCCTCTTACACTTGTATTTGCTCACATTCAGTTTCAAGTCAATTTCAACATCTTTCTTCATGTCTGCAACTCTATATTTTAGCCTCTCTTGAACCTTCCTCCTGAAATACGTCACCAACCACTTCCCTGTTGCCTTAAGGTTCTTAAAAACCCTACTGCAACTGTGCTCTAATAATATAGTCTTGACTACCATCCCCGGATTTGACCCATCTTTGGAAGCATATAGGACAAACGAGCATCCCTTTTGACATTTGGCCTAAACTCTCCATGGCTCACTTTTAACAAGCCTCAACTTCACTCCTCCTTGTATGGCATAGTCATCTATTGAACGAACAAGCTCATTTTTATCTGCAAATGTCTAACCTATCATGAAAAAGGACCTCGACCCAATAGTATCTTCTTGGACCCTCACTTCTCTTGGAGGCCTATTAATATCAGAAATGCCAAACTCATCATCTTCATGATCACTGCCATCATCACCAACATCTGTCAATACCAACTCACCTATGGGGCTTACATGATCATCTTCATCTTCACTGTCATCATCACCCTCACTAACACTACCATCACCCCCATTACCACTCCCTTCACTGTTCAGATCCTCACTATTGTCACTATATCCATCATTTTCTCCATTATCATAACCTACTGTACCGATTTTCACTTCTGCTTCCTTCTCTCCTAACTCGACAGTGAAATTGCTTGAATAACCAACCTTAGTTCTTAAACTCTCTAAAAACCCAAAGTCATCATAACTAACCTCTTTCCCAAGTACGGCAATACCATCGCAACCACACGCCACTAAACCTTAATCCTACGTTAATTACTATTACTCAAAATAGAACGGTCTTACAATACAATCACCAACAAATAAAGATCACAATGGGCAATGAAGTTTTGACAGATACCTCAAACCAATCTCTCTGATGTTGCTTTCACGGGTACAACTTTCCTCTTATCACTGTATCCCAACCATGGTATACTGCATGTATGATAAGCACACCATTCAGTAATTGCTTGTAAGTTAAATGGATGATAACTTGTAGGATGACATGTAGAAATAATGCCACATGTCATGTTTTAAACACTTAAACACCTTTATAACATTTCACTTCTAAGCCGTAGGTTATTTGTACGGTTTATAAAGTTAAAATTATAAACCATAATTCTTACGTACAGTGTAGAAAGTCACATTTATTACATTATGCTTCTATACCGTAGCTTATTTGTATGGTTAGAAAAGTTAAGAGTCTAATAAGGGAAACAACTCATTCGAATAGGTGCAGCGTTTGAACTTTCTAAACCGTACATGTAAACAACGCTTAGAAAGCCTTATTGGAATTAGGTATATAACTCATTCGATTGAGTCACTCTAACTTCATTTCGTCGAGGTACAAATTTGGTCACCTTCATTCGAATGTGGGACACAACTCGTTCGAATGGATAAAGCATCTTCACTTTCTAACCCGTATTTCAAAACAATGGTTTAGAAATAATTATTTGAATCAGCTCAACAACACATTCAATTGATTCATTCTAACTTCAATTTGTTGAGGGTAAATTCGGACTCCTTCATTCGAATGTGCGATACGACTCATTCGAATGGATTCAGCATCTTCACTTTCTACACCATAAACTCATTCGATTGATTCGCTCTAACTTCATTTAATCGAGGTACAAATTTGGCACATTTATTCGAATGTGGGATAAAACCCATTTGAATAGATTCAGCGCTTCACTTTCTAAACCATTACAAAATAACGGTTTAGAAATGATTATTAGAATCAACACAAGAACTAATTCGATTGAATCACTCTAACTTCATTTCGTCAAGGTACAAAATTTGGCACCTTCATTCAAATGTGGGATAAAACCCATTCGAATAGATTCAATGCTTCACTTTCTAAACTGTATTACCAAATAAAGGTTTAGAAATGATTATTTGAATCAAAAGAAAAACTAATTCGATAGAGTCATTCAAACTTCATTTCGTTAAGGTACAAATTTGGCTCCTTCATTCGAATGTGGGATAAAACCCATTTGAATAGATTCAGCGCTTCACTTTCTAAACCATATTATAAAACAACGGTTTAGAAATGATTATTCGAATCAACATAAGAACTAATTCGATTTAGTCACTTTAACTTCATTTCATCAAGGGCAAAATTTGGAATCAGTCATTCGAATGGCTGAAACGTCTTCATTTCTACACCGTACTCATGATCAATGGTGTAGAAAGCATTACTCGAATCAGGTCAAGAACTCATTCAATTGAGTTACTCTAACTTCACTTATTCGAGGGGAAAATTTGTACTCCTTCATTTGAATGTGCGATACAACTCATTCGAATGGATGGAGCGTCTTCACTTTCTACGCCCTACTCGTAAACAACGCTGTAGAAAGCATTATTCAAATCAGGTCAACAACTCATTCAATTGAGTCTCTATAACTTCATTTCGTCGAATGAGGTCTGTCACGCTTTCGAATGCATGATAGTTCTCATCGGAATGAGAGCTAAATCGTCACTTTCTAAATCGTATCTGAAAACAACAGTTTAGAAATTCACTTTCTAAACCGTGTTCTCTATGTTCAATTTAAAAATATTGGGGGTTTGTCCAAATGAATCTGTGTAACTTCTTAAACCGCACCTAACAATTAAATCAATTAATAAAGGTTTAGGTAGTTAAATGACATGGAGGCTGACGTGCATATGTATCCTATTTGGCAAATGGTCGTCACAGCTTCCGTTGGCCCAGGTGAAAAGTTCTACATTTTAGAAACTTCCGGATACACAGTGGTTCAACGGGTATACTTCCATGACAAAAATGTTACTTAACCCTTTATATATTTCAGCTTACTTACTTATTTATTAAATATACATTAATAATTAAATTAAAATATGTATATATTATCATTATAAATTATGTGTGTGTGTGAATATTATAAATTAAAAACAACATTGCAAACATACTAGGTTGCAGGCCCAAAAAATATATGAACAAGGGCTTGGCGGCATGGCGGTGGCGAGGGATCAAGGTGTGCCCGAGTAGCGGGCGACTGACTGATGACGGAGAAGAGGGATCCTTCCCGGCGGTGATTAAGCTGAGAGAAAATCAGTTGCTAGGATCTAACGACTGGGAAAATACAGGATTTTGGGATTTCGCTGCATCAACGTCGCCGTCGGCTGAGAGTTGACAGAGAAGGGGATCGGCACTGGTGGTGTGAAATGATAGAAAAGTAGTGTTTCAGAGTGTGTTGCAGGGTAAAATTTCTCCTTCAAGGTTCGGATCCCATGCACAAAAAATCTCTCTTTTAGTCCAACTTAACTATTCATTTATAGTTGTTCTCTTTGGCTATTATTACATTTGTGTGGAGCATAGATTCTGGTTTGAGTTCGAGTGGACAATTTGCTGGTGTTAGGTTGTGCAAATATTTTATGCTTCTTTGCAAATAATTTGTTAATCCATGACAATGCTGAAAATATTTAAGTTATTTTTATCCTTCTAGGCAAATATTTTGAAGTTCAATATATGCAAGTAAAATTTTCAATCTGTTCCACTTCTTTATCAGTTTATGAATTTACCTCTTTAGCAACCTGTTCTGCATCTCCATGAGTAGTTTCGTAAATATATCTCCCTGCCCCTTCCTGGACCCACCCAGCTATTACCTAGCGGGAAGAAAATTGTTTGAAGTGATTCAGTTCAGAGAAGGCCAAGGTTGATCGCACAGGACAGAGTCTTTTGGAGAGAAGTTGAGGAAGAGCAAAGGGCACAGTCAATAAGGTTATATAAACGGATCTTTGGTTAAAATCTACCTAGGTATCTAGTTTACGATAGAGCATAACAACATTGTGTGATTTATATAGCCAACTCCATCTAGTGGGATAAGGCTTTGTTGTTATATGTTCATGGGTGATTTTGGCGGTTGAATGGCTCCAATTACAATTTTTACTAATAATGACCATGAAGTTTTGATAATATGTAAGGAGAAATTGACGTGTGAGTGACGCTTTGTTGAAAATGATGGTCATTGTCTTTGTGCTCCTTATCTTGAAAGCTTTATAGCCTGCTCACTCTTTTGTTATGGAAAAGCAAGGATAAGACAAGATAATGGAGGATAGCATGGCTAGGCTTCTGTTCAGCGCACAATGGAGTGTAGATATGAGGCCACCGCTTTTTAACAAACTAGGTTCAGTAGGGGAGAATACATAGAAACATTTATGCTTCCTCTTTAATTTTTAGAAAAAGTTCACCAAATTAAGTTCAAAGATACAGAAAATGCTCCTTTTTTTTTTTTCTTGATGTAGGTAACGTGTTCATTCTGCCTGGCAAACACACCCGAATACATTGCATTTTCTTTGCATAATTATCATAGTAATACCATATTGTCTGACATGTTATCATTTTGATTTTTCAAATAATATAGATTTGCGGTTGCTGAATATTATTAGCTTCATCTCTTACATAGCAGGCTATTTTTGGGCAAGTTCTTTATGGTAAGGAGTAAGGTGGCGTTCCTCAGAGATTTGCTTATTGAGGTTGGCTTTTTAAATCTGAATGGAAGCTCCCGTAGATGATGGAAATAGGGACGTGCAAGCTTCTGGGGATGCTGGCATGA
>JANTPZ010091897.1:0-16610 GCA_025593235.1 Vachellia pachyceras
CGTAATCTACCGGCCATGTGAAGCCAACTACTCATAATTTGAAGGAGGGCCTGGATTCAAGAAAGTTGCAAACTGATAAGAAAAGGGGTAGCTTTCCAAATCGTACAGATGATATATGAACATTGCTGTTAAAATATTAAATTAAAAAAGATAAAGCTAAAGAGTACTCTTAATGGAATCCATTGAGCATGAAAACAAAGACAAGATCAAAATAGACACACACAAAACATTCAAGCATATTTGTTCCGCAACCACCAAAAAAAATTTTATGAATTGACTCAACATAACCAAAAAAATAGATTTTTTAAAAAAAAAACACAAAACACGCACACACACAATCAGCTCGACAAGCTGTGGGGGTATTATAAATACCCCACCCCCTCACACAAACCACACCCATGCACACGCACACACTTCCACCGAGAGAGAGGGACACCGGGGAAGGAAGAGAGGGGATGTTGGAGAGAGAGGAAGGTTCTTTCCAGTCGAAAGATCCTACTGCTAAAATTATTTAGGTAAGTAAAATGATTTATTTTCAGTAAACTTCTTTATGAAAGTTGTTATAAATATTTTTCTCTTTCCAATGGTAGTAATATTATGTTGGTTAGAGAATATTTTTGTTTTTCAACATTTTTCCAGTTAGAGTTTTATTGGCATAAGACCATATATTAGTAGAGAAAATTCTATTATTGATTTTTATGTGAACAGAATTATTTATTTGATATATGAACTATTTTAGAAATTATTCATCTATTTTGTTGTTGCATACGGTCTCTAATATATAGGATATTTGACCTATTAAAGTTGAGTTAAACATTTTATTTGATATTCTGGATGTAATAGTAAATTCTTAATAGTTTAAGTATATTATTTGAGGTTGTTGGAGATAATAATAATTTTATTTATGAGTTAAACATTTTATTTGAGGGTTTAAAATTTTAAAGTTGGAATTTTTAGTGTGAAATTATTTTAGTATTGAGATATTAATAGTTTAAAATATATTAAGGTATATGAGGATTTTGACAAAATGAGATATTTGAGAAATTATTAAGAATTTTGTTTTATGAGTATTTTAAATTTTATATTCAGTATAATTTTGGCTTTAAAAAATATATGTGTACATATATATATTTAGTGGTGGCCATTGTGGTATTAGAAATTCTAGAAAGATTTAAGTCCCTAAGTTGTGATTTTTACCACCTGAATTAGTTATTAGACTAAAGTGTAATAATGTTGAATTGTGTAGATTAATTGTGAAAATTGTCGGTTTTGAGCACGGGGATTTCTGTTGTAGTATTATCTGTGCTTGGCGAGAGGTAACCACTTTCCACTTATCATAGATATGGATTACTAGCTTTTGAGTTAATTTGATATTATGCTCCGATGATATGATATATGGATTTTATATTAACAAGAAAAAATGTTCAGTGGGACTGGTGAATCTTGGAAAAATAAATTTATAAATATGAAAAGAAATTTATGGATGGCTACGTCTGCATCCATAAGAACTAGACCGTTAGGTGGCTACGGCTGCACCGAAACGGATCATATTTGATACATGAGATGCTGGTGGGTGGCTACGGCTGCATCCACGTGATCAAACCGTGAGATGGCTACGGCTGCACCGAAACGGACCGTGAGGTGGCTACGGCTGCTCCGAAACGGATGATATCTGGTTAAGAAAGCACTGGTGGGTGGTTACGGCTGCATCCACAAAGGGTAACACCGTTAGGTGGCTACGGCTGCACCGAAACGGATGACATCTTGTTAAGGAATCACTGGTGGATGGCTACGGCTGCATCCACAGGAGCAACACCGTTAGGTGGCTACGGCTGATCCGAAACGGCTCTTATCTGATTATTGAGATATTGGTGGGTGGCTACGGCTGCATCCACGCGAGTAAGACCGTTAGGTGGCTACGGCTGCATCGTAACAGGGAAAATTTATTATTGAAGTGCCGGTTTGTTACAGAAAAGATTTAAACGATTTAATTATAACATTTTGTGCATCTCTATCTTATTCTGTCCCATTTGACACATTTTTAGTACATTTCGATATGTATGATGAGTTTGAATTTGGTTACGGAGACCGTTGTCTCACCCCGTTTCTCTTAACATTTTTCCAAGGAATAGTTCTGGTGCTGATACGTCGGGGAGAACTTCAGGGGCTTAGATATCTCGGCATATCTCTGTAAAGCCCCCTCTGTTATTTTATGTGCTGATTGAAGTATATTGCCATCTATAGGGCTCATTTTGCGAACTCTGATTTTAAACTGATTTATGCATGTTTTTTTGGCTCGATGCCTTTTATATTTAATGATTTTATGATGCATTCGCAAATTTCTACTTAGAGGTATCAATCTATCCTTTCGATAGAACGAGAAATCTTCATAATCTCGATGAACTAGCTAATTGACTTATTGGATATAACTCTATGTTAAGTAATATATGTATTAAAAATAGTTATTATTTGAGTTTGCAAAGATGTGGTTACATCTTGCAAGAACTCATCTGATACACCTTTATTGTACTATAAAGTACATTCAAAAAAATGTGACAAGGAAACTTCAAAAATTGAGCTCTAAAGAGTTGCCAGCAAAATATAGTTTTAAAAGGAAACTTCAGAGAAACCTTCAGCAACATACAGACTGAAAAAGGTAACGACTTATATAATATATCGAGCGAAGTTGTACCCAAATCCTGCTCCTATAAATGAAGATTCAAACCCAATTGCTTTGTCGTCCCAAATCCATTGAGCTGATCTTCACATCATGTGTGTGGTGACGTGAAAGAAGATATAAACCACTCAGGCGAAGCACATAGATCCACACGATAACCTGATTTCCCCAATTGCATTGTCGTCCCAAACTTCACGTCAAGAACTCATCACTTTTTTTTTTGGCCAATGGTCAGGAACTCATCACAAACTAAATTAATAGAAGCAATATCCCAGTTCTCAAATGTCTCAACCCTCAATTTTCAATTTGAACCACTACGCTCAGACTTCCAAGTAAATCTCATACCAAACACGACCCATTAATTGTACTGGTAAAAAATGTATAAAAAGAAATTTATACATCAACTGGTTCTATACACAAAGCGCAAGCACAGAACAATGTTCCATAAGTACATCAAGAAAGAAGCTGGCTCAGAATCATTCCGAGTAAGCATTCAGAAACCCCACAACAATCAATCATGAATGTCAAACAGCAATCGAACCCACAAGGCGAATTGAAGGAGAAAAAGAGAGAGAAGGTACTAAAAGGTACCAGAACTTAAACTCCGGGAGCCGACGAACGAAAGGACGGAATTCATCGGACCCCCTGGTGGGAAGGGATGGACCGTCAGAGATTTCCTGGATCTCGAGGCCACCTGAACTTCTTCAATAATCAATGGCTTATTGGGTTCCCAGGCCACCGCAGCTTCCACAAAAGATTAACCCCAAAACCATAAACAGTGTAACCTTGTTAGGGACTCACTGGTTCAGGCAAAACAAAATGCATCTGCAAGCCGAGCAGAATGAATAAAGAAAGAGAAAGTACCTTTGCAGGTAATGACTTGACCCTGAGTAGCCATGAAGGCGATCGGAACCTCACAGAGCAATGATGAGATCAGACAGAGACAGTGAGGCTGAGGCAAGTTTGAATCATTCAACTACCTGGCATTTGATGAACCATTTAAGGCCTGCGTCGGTTGTCCCGCTGAGAAGGGCATCTCGGGCATCGCCAGTAGGAAGCGCTCAGATCTCTCTCTCATCTTCGAAATCTTCCTTCGGCTTCAGCTTCAGGCCTGTACTCTCAATATGAGATTTAGAATGGACTGCTTTACAAAGAAGAATGAAGGTATGGCAAGATAAGAGGAGAAGGGAAATGTCGAAGGACATGGGTTCACCTCCTTGTGAGAGAGCAGTACAAGCGCGTGGCGAGAGACCCTCATGATGATTCTCCAAAATCACAGAGCTCCGGAAAGGAATAAATTGCAGGTGGAAGAATAACCGGAGATGAGCAACATGAGAGAGAGTCAGAGAGGGAGCCTTGGACAGTGTGTGAAAATGGCGGGGGTTTTTGAAATTTAAAAATTTTCAAACTTCAAGCCGACGTCAAGCCATGTAACGAGGAACAGAGCCCAAGGACTTTTTTGTTTGGAAGGAAGCCGTTGAGATGCTTGTGAACAGTGAAATGTGTCTTAAGCCACAGTGAGCCAAGGAAAATCAGGTGGCTTGGTGGAGAGGTATTATAGTATATATTGATGATGATGAATACTTGGGCAATAATTTGTCCATATTCTTCTTGGGGGAGAACATTATATGGAGATACAAAAAGAGCTCACAAATTCAACAGAAGACTCTCAATTTAGTAATTTCTTTTAAAAAAGAAAAAGAAAACTCATTCTAACGAAGACTATTTTCAAGTGGGTTAAAATTTCAAATGTGACATGAATCTTCGATTCTATATTCTTCCATTTCTAATAAATGGTATTGCATTTCCAACTGATCTTAGAGAGGAAAACATGTATGTAAAGTAGTAGGAGGAAAAGGGGCGAAGGGGGGAGCTAAAGCAATTATACTTCTCTTTCATCACAAATCTCAAAGCCCAACTTAAAGAGTGCTTGATCATTTTAACTCATAGAAGTATTTTCGGTCACTACATGTAAACACATATGTTAGTAAGATTTCAAACATTGATTCATTATGTTATAAGAAATTCGTCATTTCTGTTTTGACTCGGCTAAATGCCTTATAAATTGTTAATACCACAATAACCTTTTAAAAATTTTGACGTTGAAATATAGGAAAGTGAGTATTGAATTTGGAAATATAAATGATGCTGAAATCCTAATTTGTCACATTTTCCATAAAAGCTCAAAGTCAATGTTGGAAAATTGCGGCCAGTCTGTCTACGTATTTGTCTCACGAATTTTGGCAGGTTACAGCAACTTTCATTGGTTGCCACTTGCCACATCAATTATTGAAGCAAAGATGGTTGACAAATGTCCTCACCACTGTCATTCTGCCAATAATATTGCTCACTCAAACACGGAAATCATTTCTTATATTTTTTGGGATAATACGTGGACACCATTACATGGCTTGATTTGTAGCTGATGCATGACGTCTATGTCCTGCAAGAGAGTTAAGTTATAATCTGAATTGTGAATAATGCATCAGTTCTAGAACATGACCTGTTCTGCTTTGGACTTTTTCCGTTTGATGAGTTACCAACTATATTCCAATAGCCTTGAGAATAATCTCTTTCAAAACTTAAAAGTATAAAGGTTTTCCCCTCTTCTAATAAATACTCTTCTCGAGATTTCGAACTTGTATTCTTCTTTTTACTGGGTGAGGCTACTTATCACTTTAATCAACAATTTGTTGGTGAAGTTATGCATTGGTTTTTATACATTATAAACTTTATTTAACTAGAAACTTGTATTTCATTTTATTCAGTTACATGAAATAACTCCGAAAAATCATTATGATATCTCAAGAAAATAGTGTAATTATTATAGTGAGAAAATTTATGGAGGGAAATTTTCTCAAGAAAAATAATTACAAGTTTCCTGAGTCAGAACAAAATTCTTCGCTGCTACAAATTACTTCATAACTATCAATTACATAAGATGGTATATGACTTTAATCTGCAGGGTGGAATAAAGCAGCCTAACCCAAAACCCCTTTTATTACCATGAGAAAAATAGAAGAGAAGCTGATGATGCTCTAATCACTAACTCCAGAAAAGCAGGAGTACCAAAGTTGAGAGAAAGAATACCATGGCGTAGGATCTAGACAAACCTTGACCATAAATATTCTGCAAATGAGGAAAAACCAATAAATACACCATGAAGAGGGCGCGCACACACAGTTGATGAAGAAATAAAGCTTCATAAGAAAATGAATCCTTGAATGATTAAGAAAGAGGGTCATTTTATCACCACGTCCCTCTATTGAAACATATATTAATTGGTATAATGAAGTTGGGAAAAAAAACTAAGTTACAGCATCCCTCATCAATTGGACCTTAGTTTTCTGGAGGCATAGGCTTAAAGTTCAACCAAGTCTTGGGACTGCTTTCATATATAAATCAAATGATGCAGGAGATGAAAATGAGAGAAATAACTGTAGGAAACGTATCTAAAAACAATTCATACTTATGATGGAATTAACAAGAACAGTACAGTAAGAAAGAAGGAGTTATGGACAAGAAAACAGAACTAATAGATAATTCCTTTATCTTATGAGTTATTTGAGACAGACAAAATAAATAAAACAAAAGTAACTGATAACTCTTGTGTATCCATGCATTAAATAGGGTTGGCTCTATAAACTGAAAAGATATTTTTCTTCAACACTCTTCTCACACACACACACACACACACACACACACACACACACAGAGCCGAGTCCATGGATTATAACTCTGTTTCTTAGGCAATAATCAATTGGTGGAAAGCCTTGGAGTGATAAGACCAATTAATAAGAGCCTCCACTCTTTAGATGGTTTTCTAAAATGTGTAAATACAACGAGTCAAGGAGAACTAAGTATATTTAGAGCAATATCATATCAATCATCAATGTATTATCTTTTAAAATTGAAATCCATTCTGACATTATGATGACACCAATTCCATTAGACCAAGGTCATGTATATTGTTCTTTGTAGTTTCTGTTATTTTCTCACTGTTTTCTTAAATTTCACCCCATCAATCTTGTTTGTTTGGGTGGAGTTGTTCAACTAATACCAAGAAATATATAGAGCTTTCCATTACATTATAAAGCCAAAAAGGAAGGAGAAAGGCAAAGTAAAAAGCCAAATGCAATATATATATATATATATATCTGCCTACATGCAGGACAATATTACAATTCTTCATGTGAAGTATGTCAACTTGTCAGGGAAATCCAGAGATAGCCGACTGGTGTGTTAGATCTCTTAAAATTTTCATTTTCCTAGCGCTATTAAGTTTCTTTTTTTGGCCTTCTTTAGGTGTAAAACTGCAAATGCTGGACTCCCAACTATCTTCCCGATACTAAAAGTGCTACCACTTAGTATTAAGTCAACTTATTTGGAGTTAGTCGTGAAATTAAGAGTTTGGAATATTCTAATCAAACTGTATTCCTAATCCTCAATTTCCCCCATCTAATTCCCAAAACCGTATGAAACACAGAAATGTGCATAGATTAGTGTTTTATTTTCTCTATTTTTCCTATGCTTCAAATCAAACAGCAGTCCAACACAGTAACAAATGAAATTTCTAGTGTTAAACCTAAAGGATGATGATGGAAACGGCTCATAAGAAATATTGTACCTTAATGGACAAAAGAGATGAATCTCCAGCGTTAAGTCCATGAAACCCGATGTCATATGATATGCTCCCATCGGCCTTGAAAAGTCCATAATTCTTCTCAGAACCTGCCCCAGGCTTCTGATTCTCATTGAAAAGTGCGAAAATGTAAGCCTTCACAACATTTTTTGGCCTATGTGGGGTTCCTTTCTTCTTAGCAAGTCTTTTACGCAGGTTATAGTTATATGTCCTTGCATTACTTGGAGTTGCTGCAGGTTCCTTTTCATCTCCATGTGAGGCCCACCCAGTCTCAGTAACTATGACTTCCATTTTATCAAACCCAGCATCTTCCAAAGCTGCATAAGCAGCATCTATCTGTGCATCAAGCATATTATCATAATGCAACCGATACTTGGGATCATAAATTCCCTTTGTTGGCTGGAAAAGCGCGTAATTTAAGTCAATATTCTCCGGATCATATGTGTAGGCCAGGAAAGGGTAAGCATTTAAACAGAAAGGAGAGCCAATTTGGGAGAAGAACTCCAGCAGTGGCTTCATATACTGATTAATATTATCTGCAAATCTACAAGAGGAGGGAGGGTAGGAGTCCTTAAATACAGCAGATGAGTGTGCAGTAGAAAGCTGAATGTCATGCAGATTGAGTTTCTGGGTCGCATTGTATATATTCTTAGCAGCACCCAGAAGAGCTCCCCACATGTTATAATCAGCAGCAAAAACCTCATTTCCCACTGCAATCCCCCGAATCCGTGTGTCAGGAAGAAATGCCTGTACATTGTCCTTCACCCAGTTCAAAGCATGGTCCGGGTTGGAACTCATGTCTTGCAGCTGTCCATTGGGAAGTCCAATTACAAGTTCAAGACCAGTATTACTGAAGGCCTTGAGAACACTATGATCAGCATCATAAATTCTAACATTTCTTATTTTTTCAGCTCTCAAAAGTGTAACAACTTCATCTGGCGAGGGAATATTATCCGCAATTCTCCCATAATTGATGCCATAAGTTCCAGTAAATGCTTGCACAGTATTGGGTGCTGAAAACAAGCAGAACACAATTCAGTTAAGATGATTCATCACATATCAGGGAACAAGTATACCTCAATATCAGTTGGCTTAAGACAACGAGAGACCTAACAAATTAATGGGCAAAATTAGAAACTGGAATTAACTGACAGATTCAACGTTTTGACACCTTCAATTTAAAAACCAGAAAAGGAAAGAGAAAGATAATTGGGAGTATAATCGATACGATTCAACTAATAATCAATAGTAAGAGACGGTGGTCACCAGTGAAGGAAGTGAACGCACTTATCGGAATAACAGGAAAGCATTTGAAAAAAGGAGATCAAACTGGTAAAGAAACAATATGAACAAGAACTTATCGCGCGAAATTTCAGTAAAAACAACAGCAGAGGCAAATGATTACGAGACAAGAATCAAAGATGTCGCTACATGGGGGGGGGGGACCGGGGGGACGCAGTAGAACTCAAAACAACTTCAATTTCAAGCTATGTATCCGGCAAAGAACATAAAGAAAGTACCAATTTGAATGAAGACGACAATTAGCATGAGAAGAAAAGAGCCAAGCAATCGCAGACTTGTCATCGCCTGGAAAAGAAGACAGTGGAAGGCGATACAATTTTCCATCAGAAACCGTATATGGGTCGGTGGAGCAGGTCAAAGCAAGGTCAGAGTCGAGATTCGAAACGGCTACAACGCACTGTTTCTTCCTCCTCCTCAGACATGCCATGCCATAAGACGAAGATTCCCTTTCTGCCATTAAGGAAAAAAAAAACTAGAGATTCGCCGCCTCCATTACTTAATTTGCATCCCTCTCATCCACCCCCACTATCAAAGAAACGATCTTTCTTGGTTCAGACAGTGAGTTGAAGCGGATAAGTAACCGAAGTTGAGAACTTGAGCAACAATTCTCCGGAATACGAATGTTCAGAGGGGGAAAGGGAAGAGGGACAGTGGACGAGACTTGACACTTTATAGCAGTGACTCTTATTTTTTTAAAAAAGACGCGTAAAGAAGTGCGTGAAATTCCGGAGTCGTACTGGTCATTGAGTCGCGGGTCAGTACAGGGTAGGGGGCTAAAGGAAACTAAAAGGAAATATGACAAAGGAATAGGAATTGAATGGATGAATAAAGGTGGATGGTAGTAAATTATTAGGTCAGCCTCAGGCATTGTTCGATTGTCGATATTCCCCATTCCCACTGTTAACTGTTACTAACCGACTTAGGAATTAGGATGATGCAGGTGGTCTTCAGTTAAATATTGGTGTCCTTTGCCATATGGTCGGTTTGACAGACACTTGGCATGGGGCCTTCCCCCCGGAAAAAAAAATCAATGTTTCCACGTGTCCTTAATGTTAAGATGATGATATATTGAAAACCAAAGTATTTCAACTTCTTTACAACTTATCTATAGAATAGGATGTGAATAAATGTTTGCAAAGAATTAATTCACAACATGTAAGATTATAAGCTCAAATTCAATTATCTATGTAAAGTTTCTCTAAATCTTGAAACATACTATGACATTTACCCTATTCAGTGTCTCTTACAAGTTAATTTATGAAAGGGTGAGATGAATTACTAAAGATTGGTGAGCCCAACTCAGTAAACAGATCAGAGAAATTTTGTAAAACGAGTTTAAACTCCATTGAGTATGTGTTTGGGAAGTCCATTGAGAGAAATGAGTTTACAGATTTCGAGGTATTTTGCGGATTTCAAAATAGTTTTATGGATTTCAAGATGGTTTTTACAGATTTCGAGATGGTTTTATATTGGAATGTGTGCACCGTTTGGGAAACGATGTTCTAAACAAGCACTAAGTTGTAAAATTAAAATTCTGCACGTAATTATATATCGTACGTGTTTGGGAACTCCGTTAGGAGAAAGGAATTTACGGATTTCTAGATGATTTTATAAATTTTAAGATAATTTTTATGTATCTCAAGATAATTTTTACGAATTTTAAAATGATTTTATCTCGATTTACCTGGGAGAACGAAATAAGCATATTATAGGGGGGAAATTGGGTCATCCGGAGGTGAAATGACGTTGCGCCCGCCACAAAGCGTCAGTCAACGTAAACGTTTACTTTTCCAACTCAGCGGTGACACAAAATGATGATGTACGTTGTCTATTTTTGCTAGCTTTTGTTTTTATGCCTCCACGAAATAAAATTATTTTTTTCAGTTACGACATAAAATAGCTCTCATAATCATTTCGCGGCGGAAGGAACTCATTGCTAATTCTATTTTCAAATAAATCGATATAATAATAATTATTATTATTATTATTAAAGCGTAAAAGAAGGTCCAATATTTAATTTTTCACCCCACACTTGAAAGAAAAAAAAAATCTCTGTCTCTCTCACACACGCACACAGAAAGAGACCATTGAACTAGTGGAGTTCACACGTAAAAACCGGTGATGTTTTTTTTTTGGCCAACAAAAACCGGTGATGTTGATAACTTAACACAAGCTGTTTGTATAATTAATTTTATATGCATACATGCGTGTGTTGAAGCTCTGTTGGATTCAATACGTAGCATGTAAGTATAGAGATTTAGGGCTGGTTTGGCAACCATTTATGAAACTTAGGTTTGGTTTCAAAACTTAGGTTTTACCTCAAAATCGAGGTTTTGTCCAAGCAAAATTTTTTTCCCAAAAGTTATTTTGGTTATAAAACCTCAGTTTGAAACCTAGGTTTTCTCTTTCCTACTTTTTCTCTCTTTCTCTTTCTTACTTTCCTCTTTCCTACACACTTTTTTGCCTTAGAATCCATAAAAGCTAATAACTTCTCAAACATAAACTACTTTTCAAAACCTAGATTTTGCCTCGAAATCTGTAAAAGCTATTTTCCAAAATCTATTCTCCAAAACCTAGGTTTTACCTCGAAATCTGTAAAAGCTATTTTCAACATTATATCAAAACAAGCTGAACATATATGTATATATATAATAATTAAGGAAGATGCCCAAAGGTATTCATTTTAAAAATTTCATCCCCAAAAGTTTCTTGGATATCTTTTTAAGGAAAGATGATAATTGGAGATGAAATGACAAAAATGTCATTGAGTTCTACACAATGGAAAGCCTGCACAAGAGCAGGAATGTAATTTACTTGTACATCTTGAAACTTGCAGCTTTAGGAGATGAGTTTCTTTTATACCATTTTCAATACTAAGTGAATTTTTTAAATCTTATTATCAGACATTCGAGTAATCGATTAATCCAATCTGAGGTTCATGATTGCCGCTCCCAACACATAAAACATTAGAGATGGCAATGAGATAATTAAAAATACTATCCTACGCGTTGTAGAATTAAAAACCATATATATTATTAGTGCATGATTTTAAAACGGAAAAGGAGAGATGAAATAAAGCTATAAAGGGAGAGTGAATGAGATGATCATGAAGGAGAGTGTGAATGGAAGTATGGAAAATGATCGAAGAGGACAAAGTAACCAACAAATATGGACGTAAAGAAGAAATGATGACCATTTATGTATTGCATGCTTCAAAATGAAAACCAACAAATTCGTTGCTTTAAAAGATAAGATGATAAAGGGGAGCAATCCGCTAGTTATAGTTTTAATAATATAACAAAAATCAATCTAATTGATACAAAGTTGGTTTATAACTTACCGTGTGCATGTTTGGAAATATTTTCCCCAACGGTGTACGCAAGGCAAGATTAAAAAGCATTTTGAAATTTGTAAAAAATATTTTGAAATCTATACATTTTTTTGGATTCTGTAAAATCGTCTTAGAATCTTTAAACTGCTTTTTCCCAACACCGAGACGATTTTACAAATTTCGAGATACTTTTTACAGATTGTAAGATGCTTTCTACGAATTTCAAGATTTTTTATGTTGTCTTACATGCACTGTTGTAAAAAAGTGTTCTCAAATGATGAGTTTACATCCTGTTACGAATATATCAAAGTTGTTGATGAGAGATTTGCAAATAGCTATGCAAGGGTTCTTCCAATATAAAGATATGTGCTGACTCCAAGGAGCCTCCGGTCCCATTCAGCTAAACTTATTTTGTAAGGAAAAAAAATGATCAAAGACTAAAATGGGAATGAAGAAGAGAGAGAGAGGGTGTGGTTTGAAACACAAATCATATTGAGTCTGTTTGAAAATGTGATACAGAAATACTTTTATATAAAGCGGAATAAATATTTAAAGAAGATTATCTTATTTTATAAAAAAAAAGTATTAAAATATTTAACTTTTTCAAACGTTATTACAGACAACCACGTTAACCAACAGTGGAATCTGGTTTCGTCATCAAAAGCTGAAACCAACACACACAACACGCAGATAAGTTGCAGAAAGAGTTCTCTTTATGATCTGTCCCCTACACATTGGCTCACCGCCTGACTTTTCTTAACCCTTTTATTTTATAAAAATATCGATTTCATTTTTTATACTTTAATGTGTCTTTTTTTTTTGCTGCTTTTTAATTCTGTCTTTGTGATTTTCCATATTTTGTGTTACTCCGTTTGAAACTTCAGTATATTTATTTTTAAAAATATCCATAAAGATCATAAACTGCTCCAAAATAGTGTCGATTTTATGGATATTGAACCAAAATCTTGATCAAACGAATTTTATTTAAGGAAGCTATATTTCCTTTATTTTTTTATTCAAACCAAAAGTTTGATCAAACAATTTTATTCTTTTTCAGTTTATTCTTGCTAATCATGATGGAAGGATGTCTTCACTTACCTCCAAGCCCACTCCCTCTCCATTTAATATTTTCATCATTAAATCAAGTTTCAGAGGTTGATATTTATTCCGTAAAAATATTCTTATAATATTAAATAATAAAAATAGATAAATAAATTTACACAGTTAACAATTGGTGTAAATAGCTTATAATTGCAGTTTTTTATCATATTTAATATTACAATAACATTTTCACATAGTAGATCTCCACTGTTGAACCTTAATCTAACGATAAAGATATTGTCTCCGTTTGGAAAAGCGGTAGAAAAATACTTTTACGCAAACCGAGGTAAATATATGGAGTAAATTGTCTCGTTTTACAAAAAAACACTATTGAACGTGCTTTTAGTGGGTTGATAAGCTTTGTCAAACAGGCACATTAAGTGGAAAGAGAGGTTAGTTAGACATTGTCTTCTCAATTTAGCAAGGTTAATGGCTAGTTTATCTTAATAGAATGTGAGTATTTGAGTAAGTTTTTTTACTCCAAAAAGCATATTCAACAGCGTTTTTCCGCAAATTGAGATAATCTCATTCAAATATTTATCTCAACTTGTGTAAAAGTACTTCTTCACCGCTTTCCCAAACATGCCCAATTATAATAGTTTAGGTTAGTTTATGATCTTTTAATTTTTTTAAAAAAACAAACTAGCACCAACATCCTAGATAGAGCAAATAAAAGGGCTGAGACCGAAAAAAATAAATTTTAAAAATTAAAAATAAAACAGGACTAAAGTATGATATAGTTACTATTGCTTCCCGTATAAATAATTTAGTTATTAAAAGCCTCATATATTATTGCTCATTATGAGTCATAACTGAGCAATAATATATGATCTATTGTCATTTTCTGTATTAAACCTTTAATCTATTATAAAATTTTGTAGGATTAAGATATATTTACGTAAGAGTGCATAATAACTTTCCTTGAGTACAAGAATACTGAGTGATGTATGTGCGCTTTGTGTGTGGAAATGGAAAGATGATGTGTGTGTTTAGAAAACTGTTAGTAGACAGAAGTTTAAAGATTTTAAAAAGAATTTACGGAATTTAAATTTTTTTTACAGATTTCGAGATGATTATCTCTTGATTTACGTATACTATTGGGAAGAAGTTATTTTCAAATATTACCTGGCAGCACAAAGGATTGTACAAGAATGGCGAACGTGAGAATTTCTCATCATCTTCCACATGTAAATACCAACTTAATGAATCTTCCCAGCAGCAACCTGGTTCCTCAATCACAAATGACTGTGTACGCGTGTACTATATTGCCTTGTTGGATTGCCCACATGAAAAGTAAGAAGGAAACCCCCCCTCCCCCCACCACAACACAATTATTCTTTGACACGGTTGATGGGTGGGTCTTGGCCCTTGGGTCCTTCACAATAGACGATCGGGGGGACGTAGCTACGTTGCTACGAAACTACGAGTCTAGAGAGAGATAAAGAAAGACTACAATGCCCACGAGCATCTTCAAAAATGACTGGATCAGATTACGGAATCCAGCAACCTTATCTTAAAGTTCCAAAATGACTATGCCTTCTGAATTCGCCTGAAAATAAGGGGACAAATTTAAAAAAGAAAAAAATCTGAAAGAGAAATGGCAACAAATTTTCTCTGCACTCCCATTCTTCCCTCATCCCCATCTTCTTCCTCAACCTCTTCTTTGTTAGCATATGGTTACCCCACAAAATGCAATTTCAAGAGGCAAAACATTCTCTGCAAACCGGCGAACCATCTCCCGGCGGTAATACATCGTCCTGTTGTAACCAAAAGAACCCTATCTCTTAGCTTCCTCACGAGCTTCGTGCTTTCATTTGCCGGTAAGAGAAGCTCTGATGCGAATGCAGCTATACTGGAGGCAGAAGATGACGAGGAGCTCTTGGAAAAAGTGAAGAGGGACAGAAAGAGGAGACTTGAGAGGCAAGGTGTGATCAATTCCTCCAAGAAAGAAACAGGTCAAATCCCTCCCTCTTACCTGATCCTTCGTTTTTTTTTTTTTTTTGAGTAAAGATTCTTCATTTCTGAGTGAATGTACAAACCCTCTTAACAGATATTGGCTGGTAAGATGCATAGTTCGATGTGTCTTAATTATAATGTGATATCTCCATTTTCATCACAATGTAAGTCTTGAGGTCTGCCACAAATTGAGTGAAAAGCATTATCTTTGCAAGAGCTTGTTTGAAGTCCTAATGAACAAAGTAAAAATACTGGGAAGTTGTTATGTGAGTGACTTCACTAAAGGAGCCTTTCTTTTGAACTGATTTATCAGATTCAGAGGACATGTTATCAAAATGTGTGAAATGTGTATGCAGAATATCTTCAGGATCTGGTGTACAATCTGAGCAAAGTTGGTCAAGCTATTGAGAACAATGACTTGGCTACCGCCGGTTCTGTTCTTGGGGGCAGCACTAATACGGACTGGGTCCAAAAGGCTAATATAGCCTTTAACAAGGTAAATTTACTGTCTAAAATGACTGCATTGGCAAGGGACTCCTACAAAATTACAAATGATCCACAAATAACTAATCGCCTTTTCCAAGTACTGATATAATTTGGTGAATAAGACATAGGCATGCCAATTTGCTCTATATTTTAGATGTTGGTGGATTTTTTTCCTTGCTCTGTCTTCCCCCTCCTCCCGCCTCTAAATGTTTAATGGCATTTTCTGGATAAAAATCATGCAGCTGAGCTCAAGTCCTGAAGAGAAAGATGAGGTGGATGTATTCATTTCTTCATTGGCATCTCTGATTTCGTCAGGTGGGTTGCATACGCCTTTATGATATATATATATACACACCAATAGTCAAGTTCATGCAAGAAAGACAATATGCTTAAATTTATATAGAAAACAAGCTGGTTTTTACTTCACAGGAAGCCTTCCAGAATTCATAATTTACTTGTTTTTATTCTGCACATCAAAGTCCAATGACTACGCTGAGATTTCTTCCCCATGTTACATTTTTGTAGTTGCCAAGAATGATGTTGAGTCTTCCAAAGTCGCCTTTGTCTCTTCAGCCAGTGCATTTGAGAAGTGGACGTCCATGACAGGACTCTCTGCACAGCTCAGGGGACTTTGAAGGGAAAGAAGTCATAGTTATTTTTTCTCGTCTTTCTGGAATGAATATGGATAAATCATCCAATCTTCCACCCGATAAATGCATATTGCAATTTTGAAGCCGAAATTTGAGAACTAAAGTGTTATTTTTGTTCTAGCAGTGCATAAATACCCAATCAAGGAAGCCATCCCAGTTTCAAACACCTGAAAGAAAAACGCGGTAGCTTTGGTTTATGGCGTTGACTAATACATACAGATCGTAAGATAGAAGCAGGGGATTCAATCTGCAATGTGGGAGTAAACGGAATATCTAGGATCCTACATTACCATAAGTTCTTATCACATTACAAGATACAGCAACTAAAAGTTACATATGTGAACTATACGCTACGCATCTCTCTAAGACACCAAGGATGGTACATTATAGGCCTACTCTAATTGTATGCGATTGTTTCAATGAACAATCAGATCAATAACAACAAAAGCTGCAGTCATCTTAATA
>JANTPZ010091898.1:0-14284 GCA_025593235.1 Vachellia pachyceras
TATCTATTGCAGCTACCTGTCATGAATCCCTAACAAAGATTTGTTGTTCCGTTTTTCAAGGGATAATCTAGATCCCTTTCAAATGCATGATGACTTGAGAATTTGGAGTGCTTTGGAGAAGTGCCATGTGAAAGAGGAAGTAGAAGCAGCTGGAGGGCTACATACTCTTGTCAAGGAATCTGGGATGTCATTTTCCGTTGGCCAAAGGCAGCTTCTTTGCCTTGCACGTGCTCTTCTCAAATCTTCAAAGGTAAGGAGCATATTCACAACAAAAGTAGTCATCATAATATATAGTTGTGTTTTTCTTGATACAGGAAGTTGTAAATAATGTCATGCAACAAATCACATTCTCTTGATGTTACATCAAACACTTTGTCAGTGACAGTGCTAAGACCCCATCAAAATTTAATAGTCTGTCCATAGGGCTAAGAGAGCACTCAACCGAAGTTATTGAATGGGACCTCTTGGTTAGCAATTTATCCAAAAACTTGGTTGTTGTTAGAACACAATAGCGTTTTGCAATCCATGTAACCAACCCCTAGTGGGATAAATCTTGTTGATGCTGTCATCGTCTATAAAAAGTTCATAAAATTTGAAGGAAGCATCTGTCCACCCTCACCTTGACATGGCGCTTCCCCTAAACGTGACCTTCTCATATCAAAATATCAGTAGCATACCTTTGTCTAGGAATCTGATCATAATGCAATCAAGATGTTCGTTTTTTCTTTCTATACTCACACACACACACGTACACACTGTGCTTTTCACTTTCACCTAAAATGCCTCTGAACGATTTTCAACTGAAATGTTTCCCATTCACGTTTGCTGATTTTTTCATATCACATGCTAAACCTATAAAATAAGGGGCAAGATTGTTTTCAGTACAATGAAAGTAACTTAGCAAAATAAATACTGGAATTTGGAGGAGATTATAAACTGGAAAGGTCTCTCTTTTGCACGTACATCCCTTGAGAACATGTATATGATTGACAGTAAAATGAATCTATCAGGTTCTCTGTTTGGATGAATGTACAGCCAATGTGGACACACAAACTGCTTCGCTCCTTCAAAGTACCATATCTAACGAATTCAGGGGCATAACAGTAATTACAATAGCTCACAGGATCTCGACAGTTTTGAATACGGACAGCATTTTAATTCTTGACCATGGGAACCTGGTATGTTAAGAGAACTCTCCTCTTGTCAAATGTTAACCTTTGAGTATATATTAAACCATGTGTTTAATTCTCATGGGGTATGGGATTTAATATGAATTTTTTGCGTAATTGTGTCACTGTTACTTGTTTTTCAGGGGGGTTATTGTTGGTTGGTAGTTGGTATCAAGAATCAGTCAATTAATTATCAAAGTATTCGCTCCATTCCTTTTTATGAGACAATTAACTGAGTCATTTTGATCAACAAGTTGGTTAAAATTAGTCAGGGACAATAAACATGTAAAAATGTAATACCCATCGTCATTGTGGGGAGAGCTAAAGAACAGGTGTTTTGGTATTAACTTTTTTAATAAAAACTTAAACATGAAGGTTTCTGAAAGTTTGAGCGTAACATGTTTGGATCTTTTAGACCACACGTTATGTTTTTATTGAAAACCTTGATGGCAGGCAAAATCCTGAGACATCATTATACCAAGTATGGAGGTTTTCAAACTTGAGATACTTTGCTAGTTTTAATGATATGGTTCTTCACCAGAAAACCCAACCTTTTTCTATATTCCAAGAGTAATCCAACCCAATGTGTTGCTATTAATGTGTTCTTGTAGGTTGAACAAGGAAACCCACAAGTTCTTCTGCAACATGACTCCTTATTCTCCAGTTTTGCGAGAGCTTCATCAATGTAACATACTAAAAGCTGCTTGATGACGACGACGATGACATCTGACAAACTAGAAGCTCGATTTCACATAAATACGGAAGCAATGAGGCCACCTCTTGAGTTTGACACTAGTAATCTCCAGAAATGAGTCTCTGAAGTGATATTGAGTATTTTAGATCTTTGCTAATTAATTTGGTCTGTTTTGTAAAATATCTAACCATCAACTAGTTAGTATCTTGTCTGAATCAACATCTAACATTTATATCTTTAAGCTTAGCTTCATGCTTAAATGGGATTTCTGTTTAACACTAAAAGAAAATTGTAGTGAATGATAGTAGTCCAGTTGCAAACTTGCATGCACTAATTTTATAAATTATAGAAGTTTTATTTACCTTTTTCCTATTAGTCATGTGTTTGGAGAAAGAGTGATATGATAGAGTGTGGTTATATATGAGGCTTATCTTCCTTATTTATGCTTCTTTTTTTTTCCTCCATCTAAAGGGAAATCGGTCTAATGCATTTTCTGACCAAAAAAAGGAAAATCGATCAAAAGCCCATTTTGAAAATTTTGATGGCAAGAATTACCTGAATTTGAATACCAGTACTTTATGCATGTGAAATCCCGTAGATATTGATCCTTTCTATATATAAAAGCATATTAAGTCCCTTTGGTTAATAAAATTTTTGAGACATTGACCGATTTCTCCTGTCCAAATGGACTATATAATTCAATTGTTTTTGAGGTTGTGAAAACGTGAACTGCTATTTTTAGGAGGGAAAAATCATATCTAAGTTCCAAGGAAGAGAATAAATAATGAAAAAGTCTGTGGAATTTGGATACTTGCTACAGAAACCAATGGGACCTCAGTGAAAAATATTATTTATGTGCGTGCCCTTAATGAGGAAAACCAATTCCTCTTATTCAAAATATAAACTCTTTTTGAAATCATTTACAAGAAGAGCAAACTCCATCACCACCACTGAGTGCCTGAGAAGCCATCACACGCCTCGGGAGCTAACGCCATCGCAAGAGAAGGCACCATTGCCGGAGGAGGTCGTTAGAGCGATCGTTGTCGCTGCTGGAGCAGTTGCCGGAGAAGTTGTTGTTAAACTCAAAGAGGATGTTGAGGCATGCTATAGGAGGTCAATCAGGGTAAGACAACTTGCATTTGCAGTTTCTAAGCACATTCAACATTGCTTTGAAGTATGAAGAGAACTTTGTTGGTATTTTGTGCTGTTTTACTTTGTTACCCTTTCCCATTCTGATAGTGGCATTGTGTTTTGTCTAGTAAAGCCTTTGTTGTATGACAATTGGTAGTTTACAGTCTATGCTAATTTCTTCTCTTCAGAATTATGTTTTTGGTTATTTTTTTCATCGATTATCAATTATTTATCCACAAAATTTGAACATTTTGTGTAGGTTGGCCTTCTGAGCTATATTTATTCTTTATTTCATGGTGTTTTCTAGGGATAAAACTTTTCCCTGGGTAGCAACTCCTATTTTACATGTAGCTTTTAAAATATACCTAGATGTTGCTTTAGATTGCCTATTTGATAACTTCATCTTGTTATGTAAGGCTTTGGCCTTAACGAACCAAGCTTTCAATTGATGAATTAGAACTCATTCCTTATGGGGAGGCGTAGAATTGGCAGTTTCCACGTTTGATAGAAGTGGCACTACCATGGAACTCACTTCCATCCCACCAATCAAGAGAAAGTCTCACTTCCAACCTCAATTCAAGTTCCACCTCTTTAGTTCCATGCTACCAAACTGAGCATAACTTTCTAAGTTTTAACCAAACTTTAAAAGCATCCATCCAATGCGGAAATACATTAAAAAAAGAAGATATATTGTTTCATTACTTTTAAGGTGAACAACAGTCATGTGCTTGAATTTAGGTTCACTGAAACATCATATAATAATGTTACAGAAACTACCAGTTTGGCAGATTATTGGACAAGCCAGTTCCAAGGTACAACAAGAGTTCGTTTGGAAGTCCATTTAAAAGTAACTTTTACGGAGGTCTAGTCAAAATCTAGATTTTGGATAATAAATTTTAAAATAATAACTTTTACAGATTTTCTTTGATTGAAGTGTAAGTCGTGACCAAAAATAAACAATGACTATTTAATAGTCTTTTCAAGTAGGAAAACTAAACATTTCATCATTTAACTTCACCCAAAATTTTAATTTATTTCACAAAAGGACAAGGCTCGGTTCAAAGAAACCTCAAAACACAGCATTGAAACAAGAATTATTGGGCTACATGCATTGTGGCCCAAGAACTCATATTGCAATGCTAACAGATTAAAATAAGAAGAAATCAACGGAAATTTAGTCTAATGGCAAGAGCTGACCTCTCAAATGTAGTGAATTATGTTTGAATCCTCGATGAAAGATGTATCCATATTTAATACCTGATTATATCTTGAACAGAATTACCTTCTGTAGGAGTAGGAGGGCATATGTACTTAACAAAAAAATTAAAAAAGATGAAAAAATATGAACCCTTCATCAATCATGAGTAGATCTAAATAAAGTATTTAATCTCTCATAACGTAAAAAATCAATGTTTAAATTTCTGCTGAAAAATTTATTCACATTTAATATATAATAGTGTCTTGAATAAAATTACATTCAGTAAAAATGCACATGCTTCATAGAAAAAAATGAATTCTTTATAAGATGATTAGATGACATAAAGAAACCCCTCTAGGGTGAAATCATTAAATCTCAAAACCTCTGGAAGACTTGTTAGGAGATAACATATGTTAACCTTCTCTTTGTTTTGTGAAGTTAGGATCCAACCTCCATGCCATATATAAAGTATATGACAGGTATGCTAACCCAGAACGAACCGGCCGGATCAAACCGGAAATTGGAACTTGGCCTCCAATCTGGTCTAGGCAGCGTTTTGACCTCAGGTTGGGGTCAACCCGGTCGACCCGCCCAGGTTGGTGGGTCAACCGGTTACTCTTTTTTTAAAAAACCTTTTCTTTTTAAAAAACAAAATAATGATTTTTCTAATTTGAAAAGTAAAAGAAATGAAAAATATAACTCCTTCCCCACATAGGCCTATTGTCGCGTCTACATCTACTCATCTTTTTTTGATTATTTTTAAATAAAGGATGAATTATTTTAAAATTTCAAATTTGAAAGTTAAAAAAAAACAGAACCCCTTATCATATATATTTTGATATTTTGTTAAGATGAATGTTTCAAAAGTATAAATAATGTTAGATAATAAATAAGATATAAGTATATGATTAGTTTGGTAATTGTTACTTTATTAATTATGGAATTTAATGTTTAGTTTTTTAATTTTCAATTTTGGATAATTTGATTGTGTCAAAGTGTGATGAGATTTATTTTTTTAATTTTTTTATTCCTCACAAGTCTGACCCCCGGTTTAACTCCAAACTGACTCATTGACCCTTAACCTACTACCTTATCTAGTTTAGTCACTAGTTAGGTTTCATGTAGCTTTGAGTATATGTCTTTTTATATAGACTAAAGCCTTCCATTGAGTGGCTGAAAAGTCAAGGGAAAAGCTTACATCATCGGAATTATTTTTGGTCAAAATATAATCTGATGATTTAAACTCTTTTTTGGTTTTCAATGTTCACGTGTTAAGGAGTAAAAAGAAATGCAGTAACCAAGCACGGGTATATTTGTCATAAAATTACAAAAATATGAATGCAAAATTTGGAGTTTTAGGATTCATTAATCATAATACAATTTTAAAAATATTCTAAAGATATATAAAAATTAGGATCATTTGATCTACAAAATTAGTGAGATTGAGAATAGCATAGATTTTGAATTTATAAATGCCATTCATATTTTTGTTACATCGTATGGATGAAAGGCTGCCTTGTTGCATCTCTTATAATCATCATCGAGTAGTATTTTTTTAATTGAGGGTCTGAATTTACAACTTTACATTTAATACACAATAATACCTTGAATAAGATTATCTTTAATAAAAAAATATATGAACTTAGTAAAAGAAAAAAATGTATTCATCTATTGAAAATTTTGTTATTTCAAAACAATCCTATACTGCATAAAATATTTTTTTTAATCTGTATAACAATTGTTCCATAAAACTATAAAATAACAACAAAGCATTTATCCCACTTGACTTTATCCATAAAAGTATATAAGTTTCATTTTCAATTATAACTAATATAATTTAAACATGGTATAATATACTAATGTTAAATTCACTTTCATTCATATTTAGACTTTTAGTTAGCATTTAAAATATACACATAGTTATTTTTCATATATACTAATTTTATAAAGAGAGATTCAGCCTCAGGTCCCAAATAAGCAAAATATTTAAGGAATGGTCCCATGTAGAAAAATATTTAATAAGGGGTCACATTGACAACATGATGTCCTTGTATTGACAGCACCATGTGCTGTGTTGATAACACCTGATGTTGTCAATGGGACCTCTTATTAAATATTTTTCTACATGGGACCATTCCTTAAATATTTTACTTATTTGGGACCTGAGGCTAAATCTCCCTTTTATAAATAGATCTGAATTCATACATTCTAATGGAAGGACACATTTAAAGGGGAAGTGAATTCAAATAAATTAATTGTACATAGGATGTGATATTGCATTTCTGTTATAAATATTATTACATGGACATCCATATATCTCATTATCTTTTATATCACTCCATTATTTCGTGTAATCATAAAATTGATTTATTCTGATATTATAAAATTATGCCTATAAATATAATGCGTCTCTTATATACTACTTACTTCATATAGTGATTCTTTCTTGTTTCCTATTCTCTTCTTTGTTTTTCTTTCTTTAATTTCATAACTTTTTTTATAAGTATTTTTTATTTTCTTTTTATTTCTCTTCAGATATGCATTCATTTTTTTTGTGAACATATTGATAAGATTATTAATTTTTTAATGTAGAATATAAATATGACAAATAATTTTCTGAATAATGAAAGATCCAAAATCCTCCACACAAGTTTCGGGAAAAAAAATTAAAAGGTAAGTTACTACATGCTCTTGTAAAAGGCATGTAATTATTAAGAAATTATAATAATAAGTGAACACAGTATTATCATTTTCTACGTCAAAATTTGTTATTTGGAAGCTTATTGTGAGATTTTTTTAATAATTATATATTTTTGGAAACCTATAATAATTTTCCCTTTAAAAAAATCATCCACACGTGCGGATAATATTGTCCAAGAAATATACATCGCTGAGGGTCGTTGCTTTAGCAACCAAAAACGTATCACGAGTTTGAAAGGCAAAAGGTGATTTTCTTTTATATATCTCTAAAATTTATAATTAAATTAAATTGTAATTTTTTCTGTTTTGCTTTTTTTAAATAATCACCAACATCATCCCCCCCCCCAACTTATTTATTATGTGGAAATGAACTTCACATCTACGCATGATCTAACTAAGCTCATTTGGAAATCCGTTTGAGAATAATTTTTATGAAATTCGAGGTAAAATCTAGGTTTTAGATTATAGATTTAGGAAGAATAACTTTTACGGATTCTGAACAAAAATTTATGTTAAGGTGATTGTGTTTGAGAGGTTATTAGCTACTACGAAGTTCGAGAAAAAAGTAAGTAGAAAAGAAGAAAAGAAAAGGGAAAAAAGCGGAAAGGAAAATTTATTAGGAGAGAGAGTGTAATTTGACAAAAAAATAGTTTTTTTAAACTTAGGTTTCAAACCTAAATTTTGTCTCCAAAATAACTTTTACAAAAATTGTAAGTATTTGGACAAAACCTATGTTTTCTAAGGGCTTGTTTGGTTGGGGGGAAGGGGATGGAAAGAGATGAAAAATGAATCCCTCCCCTTGTTTGATTTAAAATTTTAGAGGGGAGGGGATCCAAAATTTTCCCCCTCATTCCCTCCCCTCCCCTTATTTTGGTTCCCTCCAAATTGGGGTTTTTTGGAGGGAAGCCAAATATTGTGATTAATTTACCCCCATATATTTTATGATATTACATCCATACCCTTCATGTATAACTTGATGGTATGAACACTTATCTTCATGTACACAATATTATCATTACTTTATATGTTATGGATGCACATGTTTTGAATTTATGGCATTTTATAGCTTGATAATACAAAAGAGAATTTTGGATTGATGGCAAGTTAAGCATAAAATAAGTATTGTGAAATTAAACTATATATAAATTCTATTTTTTAATTATTTAAATAAATTATATGAGGGAAACACCTTAATAATTGTTTTAATTAATTAAATAGAAGAATGATTAATTTTTATAAATGAAAACTAATTTAAATAAATTATATAAGTAAATAAATATAAATCAGCATATAAGGGTAAAATGGTAAATTGGTTATTAACTTCTCTCCGTTCCCCTCTCAAACCAAACAAAAGATCATTAAAAATTCTTCCCATTCCTTCTCCTCTAACTAAACTAAACAAAGTAACCTTATACTCTTCCATCCTTTACCATCCCTTCCTATCCATCCCATCCCATCCATTTCCCCTCCATCAAACCAAACATAGCCGAACGAGCCTTAAATTGGTAAACTGGACTCGGTACATATATAACCCCAACTAAATTTTACGTATTATCAATTTATTTTTACAATTTAATTAATTGCATTAAGGCATATTAGGTTTTCAATTTATAAGCTACATTCATAATGATATGGCGTGTCCATATATATACACGTACGTATATGTATATGAAATTTGACCTGAAAATGTATAAAAACAAAACTAAGACAGAATATTTTAAAATAAAAGCTAGGGTTTTTATCATTATTTATGGTTATAGTATTGGTCCGATTGAATTTAGCTTTAGTCCTAATAATTTCAAATTGTGATTTTTTTATCTCAATAGTTTATTCCATTTATTTTAGTCCCTACCTACAAGAATTTGTATATGATTTAATGATAAAGTAGCAAATTGTTGTAAAATGAGGGGGTTTGGGAGTAGAAGAGAATAGTAGAAGAGATTGTGAGAAAAGAAAAGAATGATCTCAAATTGTATTTTTCATAACTAGAGAGGGATATATATAGACAATGTGGGAGTCACAGAATTAAATGCACTCATAACTAATATCTCCTAATAACTTACTTTCGGATAGATATGATCTGAACTGACTTTCGGATAGATCGGATCTGAATCTATCTTAATGACAATATCTTCATAAATAAAAATACATGAATTATAAGAACATCCACACTATATTTTATATTTTATAACACTCCCCCTTGGATGTTCTTAGACAAACATTGTGCCTCGTTAAAAACCTTATTAGGAAAAACCCAATGGGATAAAAACCCAGTGAAGAAAAAAAGAGTATACAATATTGTCTCTCCCTGATGACGACATCACTTTATGTCTTTGAGCCTTAGCATTCCAGTACCATATACCACATTCTCAAATGTTTTAGTTGGCAACGCCTTTGTAAACAGATCTCGTGAATTGCGATCATTTCTACATGATTTGATAAGGTTGTCGATAAAATTTGTTTTGTCGAACGCCAAGATATAGCTTCACCCCCACAAGTAAATAAATATCCTATTTGAGATTTGCATTTATGTGGATCTGATAAAAACCCTACATCTGCAGAACCAATCAATTGTCACACAGATTCATTAGAGTAAAATAATTACATATCAACTGTCCCTCGAATGTATCGAAATATATGTTTAACATCCTCCCAATGTCTTCTTGTTGGGTACGAACTGAATCTTGCTAATAAATTTACAGCAAAAGCAATATCAGGCCTTGTTGAATTGACAAGATACATAAGTGCACCTATAGCACTAAGATATCCCTGAGTTTGCAAAGTAACTTGGTGAATAAAGTTGCTATATTTTCACTAGAATGAATTTGCAGAATAATAATTTCAACTCATTTTCAAAAGATCGTAAGTGAAGAACTTTAGTGAAATAAGTTTCACTCTATAGCACTTGATATAAATGTGCCTACACATATGAACAAGTATGATAAACAATATATACATAAATAGTCAGTTCATACTCAGGCATACCTGATTATAATGACCTCACATTCATAGTACCTCGAATAATATATATCACTCTATTTAATGTATTAATGATATTGAAGAATTATATCTTGCCAGTGGATTAACAATAAATAGTATATCATGACTTGTGAAATTAACAAGGATACGTTAGTGCCCCAAAAGCACTTAATTATGGTATTTCCAGATCAAGTAGTTCTTTATCTCCCCCTTTGTTAATTTCACGAGATATAATAAGACTTTTACCAAACTACAAGCAATCATTTGCCATTTTAGAGCTTTCCAGGAGTTTTAAAAATGCACTTCAACTGCTTCAAGTCATATCAAGACTTATTTAGCTCAAGTTAATATTATTCTCGAGAACTTGCATTTGATACTTCTTGCATCAAGGTCCTTCAAGGACCCTCATATAAATGATACTGCCAAGTGTGTCATATGAAAGTATAACCATAGCATTTATGAGGCATAATTCGAGCCTTTGATTGACTGTATAGTTAATCAAATAACAAAAAACATTCATATTCACTACTAATGAATGCACTCTTTCACAACATATACCAGATCATTCCTTCACAATATATACCAAATCGTTGTGTAAGGTATTAGGTTATAAGATGTGTCATATACCTTATCATTTTGCCTTTTCCATTTCTCTTCCATACAGGATGGCTTACATTCATATGATTAATCCTTTCTTTATTGACACTTAATAATGGTATCAGCTCATGATCCTTATCATTCACATTGCATGCTGTTTTATAATGTGCTGTCAATGTTGATTTTATTTTCTTCCCATCAAATTCTACAATTTATTGAGATCTCATT
Organism: Vachellia pachyceras; assembly: GCA_025593235.1. Lineage (NCBI taxonomy): Eukaryota > Viridiplantae > Streptophyta > Magnoliopsida > Fabales > Fabaceae > Vachellia > Vachellia pachyceras. Next base: position 10,697 of record JANTPZ010091898.1, read on the forward strand.
ATTTTTAAATGTATCAGGTACCTGAGCCTCTTTTAGGACTATAATATTCTCTTCTAGAGAAAATAAATTTTCAAGAGTTAGCTCTTCTGAAGCAATAAAGTATTCTTAATCATCCTCAACTGATTATCTACATTCTTGGCTCCCTTTATTTTTGAGGATTTTGTTATCTTTTAAATCGATGGGATTTTCACGCTTTATACGTGTTTTGAATTTGTTCAAAAGATATTGTCCTTCATGGACACATTCTTATAGGAGCGTTAACAGTTGGGATATGTGACTTTATCACTTTCTTTCTATCAATAAATGCTTCAGGCATTTTATAGCTAAATTCTATGAATGAATTATCTTTTGAATTTTCAGTGCACATCATTTCAGTTCAAGGATCAACAATGAGCCAATGATAATTTATTCCAGCTAATATCTTCACCCAACTGCTTATTTTTCCCCTTGATACTAGTGAAAGTAATTCATTAAATGACACTTGACAAACCGTGCCATAAAATTCATAACCAGTATATATTCACTGGGTTTTACATGTACATATATTACATACCCAAAATTAAGCAATATTAGATTCTTTATCAAAAACCTTTGTAAGGGGGAAAACTTTCGATAATTTATTGGGCTTATGCGAATTAACAACGCTGTCTGCAAAATGACTAGTCCCAAAGCAAAATATGGGAGATTATATCTCATATAAAAAGGTTACAACCATTTAATCAATCATTCTGCTAGTTCATTTTGCGTATGAACATTAATTACAAGATGTTCAACATCAAGTCCAAGGAATGTGCAATCCTCATTAATGCTAATGCAGTAAATTCATTAGCACTATAGCATTCCTTCATCGGATAATCAGATCATGTGCTCTTAACCATATTCTTTGAGCAAATTATCTTGCAAACTTCAGGTTGCAAGAAGAAAACAAATAACCGTGAGACCATTTAGTTGATGCATCAATTAAAACCGTCTGGTAACTAAATGGTTCACCATGTGGGTTTATCGCCCCACAAATATATTCCTGTATCCGTTTTAAGAATGTGGGATGCTCATATTGTATTTAACTTTATAAGAGCCAATAATATATTCTCCTTGGAACATGCAGCATATGAGAAACAGTGGTATCTATATACACTTCAGGATATAACCACATTTAGTTTTAATCATTTCTCGCATCATAATTGAACCGGGATGGTCTAACCGGTCATGCTAAACATTGAATCATTGATAAACTTTTGGTTTATCTTACTAAATTGCTGGCTTAATAAACTTTTGGTTTACTATCTCATGACATACATTAAATTCATTAGTAAACTGCTGGTTTACTATTGTCTGTCAAACATCAAATTCATCAGTAAACTTATGGTTTACTGCCATATGCTTTCAACTTTGCTTGTATACAAAGCTAGAGGTAGAATGGAAGAACTTAAAATGTAAAAAATAAATATATATATATAAAAAAACAACAATAACGTCAATAAAGTAAATCAAACATATATATATAATTAATTATACATATATATACTTTACAGTATTGTAAGTATAACTATAAGTAAATATAGCTTCTGACTATATTATAAGGTATGGGAAATATATAACATCTGGCCATACGATAACTTTTATTTCTATTTCTGCAAATATCATGAAACTTTATAAGTTTCTTATAAATTGGGTACAATAAAGTGCATTTTCAAAGCATAATTTTATTCCTTTCGGCAACATATAATATTAGCTCTTCCGGAGGCTTCAATACACACACAATTTATTAAGTATACCCATATTTTGCCATTTTTTGTGGTTCTTATAAGTTTTTCTCCACTTCAGGTGGGAATTAGAACCAATACAATTCTGACCAAGACCCAAAACTGTGGTCATATCCCCTTTCTCGACTATCACAATTATTATGTTTCACAATATTCACTTTTGAGAATAGAGTCGAGCTTATTGGGCAAATCCATTATTAACCCAACATATCAAACTTTATAAATGTAAAGGCATCCATTCATAATGGGCTTTCAGGAGGATAACCATCTTCTGGTGGTTATGCATTTCTTTTAAATTGTTCTAAAGAACAGATGGGTTTTCTATATATGTAGCATATACAATGTTATAGCTATTACCCAAGATTGCATACTGAACACAAATATCAACCGTATGCATTTGAATTTTAAATATGCATAATTCTTGATGGGAATTTAATCAATTTTCTCATCACTATATATACCCATCGCCATTTCAGGCTATTAAGGGGGTGCTTGCTACATGCCAAAATGCATTGTTTTAGCCATTTCAGAGAGTTGGGTTACCTAATTCGACCCAGTTCGCCCCTCCCCACTCAGCTGCCACACAGTTTCATTTTTCCCTTCTTTCCAGGCAACGGTGGCTCACTTTTTTCGATGACAGTAGGTCCTTTTCTAAGTAGGGGTGTTTTCCACATTGTTTCCCATAAGAATCAAGCAAAATAATGGATCTTTCATAATATATATCAAGATAGGGAAAAACGCATCATAAATCCTTTTTAAAACCCCAATCAAACCTTTCCGGTGAAGATTCATAGATTCCGGCAGAAAAACCCATATTCCGGCGGGAAACCCCAATCAATCCTTTTTAATGCGCTTATATATATTTTTTTAGAGGAGACAAATCAGTATTGAATATGGGTTTTGCGAAGAGTTTGCCCAATATGGAGTTTACAAAGGCTACAGAATGGGGAGGAGAATTATAGATGGTCAAGTGGTGGAAGAAAAGATTGACTGTAGTGTTTTGGAAATGTCTGATAGTATCGCTGCACAATATCAGCAGGATCTGTCACACATTTTGGGTGAAACAGCAGTCAAAGTAATTTTTGTGGATGAAAACTTTGTGATTTTGGAGGAGATAAAGTTAGATCTTAAGGGTTGGTGCTCATTCTTCAAGGAAAATTTTAAAGGAGAATCAAGTGGTGATTGGTGGAAGCATATTGAATTTCATTTGAAGAAATTACTCAGGTTAGTAAAATTTGAGATATAAAGCAGCGGAAGAATCAATCCCTCTCACCATTCCTTTGTCTTTCCAGATTGAGATCCAAGACTAATGATAAAAAAAATACCTGACGAATCTGTATCTAACCATGAGAGAGTTTATTGTTATTTTTTAGATCCAAAAATTGAAAAACTCGATCTAAATCCAAAAATTGAAAAAACTCGACCTAGATCCAAAAACTTTTCCAGATCCAAAAATAAAACTCGATTCTTGGAGTGAAATATAATAACGAGTAATATCAATATAAATAACTTGTAAACAAAAGTCGAATAAGATATAATAACAAAAACAATCTCCAATCCTGGCCATTGGAATCCGGTGTTTAAAACATTCAATAAAAGAATTAACTAATTCTATACAGTGGCTCATCAGATTATCCTTGATTGATCAAGAAGGAAAAAGTAGAATAAGATAAAGTAGTATATCCCGTTAGAGCTTCGTGCTGATAACGTGTTGTAAAATGAGGGGGTTTGGAAGTAGAAGAGATTGAGAGAAAAGAAGAGAATGATCTCAAATTGTATTCTTCATAACTAGAGAGGGATATATATAGACAATGTGGGAGTCACA
>JANTPZ010091899.1:0-15412 GCA_025593235.1 Vachellia pachyceras
AAAAAAGTGGTCGTAATTATTCTTCATTTTCATTCCTTGCATATTTTGTTTGACACCATCTTATTTATAAATCCAAACTCCAACTATTCTACTGTTTTTTTAAGTACATTAATTTAGATTCAAGAATTTCCATGGAAAAATTTATTGCCCCAGGATGGGTATGTAATTCTTGTTCACTTGTCTGCAATATATTTATAATTATGTGTTGAACGAAAGATACTTATTTGTTGTTGCTAAATATATGTTACATATAATTAAAAAAAGAGAGAGACGTAGCACCGAAGAAGAGTTATATTTATTTGTTGTTCACTTGTATGCATTATTTCTATAATTTATGTTTTTTATTAATATACTTAAATTAGTTAAGTAGCCTTGTATACTTAAGTATCTATTTAATATTTAACGAAAGTACAAGTGAAAATGAGATGTGAGAAAGGGTGAAAAAGGAAAAAGGGGGTAAAACGGGGAGAATGAATGATTGAAGAAGAGCAGAGGGCGATAATTACCAAAGGTTTCAACTTTCAACTTTCCGCTCGTTGAAGCAGAATGGGTTTTCTATGAGAGAGCCTCCTTTTTCGTACTCTTCTACCTACAAAACTCAACCAAAGTTAGTCAAAATCCTCAGCACACCAGCATCACTCCTCAACGGCCTCTTGTACCTCTTCCTCTTCCTCGCTTCATATGGCTACCTCAATTAATGTCTTCATATATCTTCTTCTTCATTCTCATTGTTCCTTCACCAATCACCTCCCTTGTATCCCATTCTAATCCCATTTGCCTCGTTCCCCTTTCACGCATTCAATTATCTGCCTTCTCTCGGTTTTCGTGCTCCATTTTTAGCTTTTTTATAGATCTCTGTCCCCTTCTCTCCTCTCATGCTCCTTCTTTGAGATCTGGGTTTTGCTCCGTTGAGCTTCGTTTTCCTTCTTTTCGGGACGACATTCGTGGCTTTCTTCAGATCTTGAGCTGAAATGGGGAGCAAATGGAAGAAGGCCAAGCTGGCTCTCGGTTTGAATCTCTGTGTCTTCGTCCCCAGAACTTCTGACGACACGGATTCGCCTCCGGCTATGGAGGTTTCCGAGAGGCTATCTGATGCTGCTTTGCTTTCGCCTGTAAATTGGGACATGTCTTCCTCGCGATCGAGGTCGGCCGCACCAGCGGCTTCTTCTCACGCTTTAAAGCTGTCTAAAAGTGCGAGCAAATCGTCCAAGGTTAGTCTCCTTTCATTCATCACCGTCTATTTTTTTATGTTTTGATAGAAACCGTCTATTTTTTTTATAAAGAACTGTTATTCTGGGTTCCAAAATTTCAATGAATTTTGGTCGCCGATATTTCAAATTCCGCAGCCTTGTGTTGAATCAGATATAACATGACCCCTCAACTAACAGTTTAGACACTGCCTTGGTATTGATTTCTTGTTCTATGTCCGTGTCACCTTCCATGCCTTTTGTATTTTGATTAGCTATGAGACTTGAAGAATGGAAAATTTACTGTGCTCAATTGGTTTCTGGCTAAACTTATTTTCTTGTTTCATTACAAAATGAGAAAAAGTTCAATCATACGAAAAAACAGCCTTTTCTAGTTGTGTTCATCCTGTATACTTGCAACCGCAAATAGAGGTTAGGTAGAGTGTTGTGGTGATAAATCTAATTACAGTTCTAGAAATCCAAATATAGTAGGCTTTTGCGGATTGCACCATTGGGTCCGTTTGGCAAAGTGGTGGAGAAGTACTTATTGGCTTATTCACACAAGCTGAGGCAAATATGTGGAGGAGATTGTCTCATTTTACGGGAAAATACTGTTGAACGTTATGGGTATAAGCACCTTTGTTGCCATTGAACTCTGAGTGAGTGAGTGAGTGAGTGAGTGAGTGAGTGAGTGAGTGAGAGAGAGAGAGAGAGATGTGACGTTGTGCTCTGAAATTTGATAGTTACTCAAGCTGATTTAAAAGTCCTAGAATTTCTTAACTTCTATTTCTTTTTGCAATATCTTAATATTTTACTTAATTTTTTTTCTTTGTTTGCCTTTGTTTTATTTCTTATTTTCAACTTTGTTATGACATGGATTGGTGATAGAGCTGTCAGTTTTCATGAATTGTTTTCAAACTTTCGACATTATGTGTGTGTTGCTTATTTGAAGTTCTTTTTTAATCAATAATGCTTTATATGCAATTGCGGGACGTCATCCTGATATAATTGACAACTGCCTGCTTCAACATGGCATTCTGTGGGCACAACGATTTCCTGCGGATAAGACTTAATTTTCTTTTTCTTTTCCTGTGGTCAAGTTTCGCTTTTTAAGAAAGAAAGTATACATGCATGACACCATAACCAGTTTCTTCATTAGTCAAATCAAATTGGTTGAGTGTGAGCCCCAAGTATGAACGACTCTCTGCGAAGTTACTGTTTCTGGTGTAAATTTCAATGGGCATGTGAAAAAACTGCTTTATTAGTCTCTTTCAGGAGTGCTCCTATTTGCCTAATTAAAGACTTGCCTGCTACACAGAGTATGAAATTCTTCCTGTTTGTAGGTTATATCTTTTGATTGATATGCTTATGATTTTCCTTTGGAAAAATATTAAAGTTGAAAAGGGAAGACTAGAATGGGAAATGGGTATTATATCTTCGAAATCAACTTATTATCTTCTCTTCGCTTGATTCATGGACATCACCTGTTCTTTCCTTGTTTTGACTCTTGATAGCTTGGTTCAGCAGTATTAGTAGGCAGCTTATTAATAACATTAAAAATTTAATATGTTCAAAACTTTTCATGTTGATGTCCTGTAAGTGTTGTGTCTCTTTTCTTTCTGGGAAGCAAAAAATTAATACAATGAAAGAAAATGATGTGTTGATGTAATTTAATATATTCCCTTTTAGAATATACAGTTTCTGGTCAAAGTCCAATAGAATTTAGGCTTAAGGCCCGGTAAAATAAATTGGAGATGAGAATGGTTTCTATTTTAAATCTGACTGATGTCTATACAACGGTGCTAGGACATGTTTCATCTATGCTGCTTGATCAGTCTCAATTTGAAATGACATCGTAATGTCGAAGTGTGGAAGTTGAGCTATTAGTACGTATTCCTTTGAATCATTTAGATAATAAATAAGTTAGGGTGCCGGCTTTTGCTGCATATTTTGTGTTACTGGTATGAACATTTTCAATACATTGTGTGTGTGTTTGTGTGGAAGCGCCCTGTATTTGGTATCTCACAAATTTTGGTTTATCTACGTATGGGTTCTGTATATGAATTTTCTTCTTTCATTTATTTGTTAAATTATTGAGATTCAAGCATCTATGCTTCTTATCCTAACATATTTTTTCTCCTGCTTATTCAGCAAACCTGTTCAATATGCCTAACCAAAATGAAACAAGGATGTGGGCATGCTTTGTTCACCGCAGAATGTTCACATTCCTTCCATTTTCACTGCATTGCTTCAAATGTGAAACATGGAAACAAAATATGTCCAGTGTGCCGAGCAAAGTGGAAGGAAATACCCTTATTGGATCCCAGTTTGGATCCTCTCCCTGGCAGGGTTTCGCCAAATAATGCTTTCATGGCAGTTGTCCACAGCCTTCCTCGACCACCCCCTCGACGAGATTTGAATAGGCGCCATGTTGTTCCACTTCTTCAGGCTCCTGAGCCAGTTGTATTTGATGATGATGAATCCTTAGATCTTGAACATGTATGTTCTGGTAAGAGTGTTGCTGATGCAGGTGCTGTTAAAACAATGGAAATTAAAACATACCCAGAAGTGTCAGTTGCTCCACAGTCCAACTCTTATAACAACTTTAATGTCTTGGTCCATCTCAAGGCCACTGCTGTAGCAGCAGCAACCAGAACACCCAACCTCAGTCGAAATCATGCTAGTTCACCACAGGTTTCTCAGACTCCACGTGCCCCTGTTGACCTAGTGACGGTGCTTGATATTAGCGGTAGCATGGCTGGCACTAAGCTCGCACTACTGAAAAGGGCTATGGGGTTTGTTATCCAGAATCTAGGTTCAAATGACCGGCTATCAGTTGTTGCTTTCTCTTCTACAGCTCGCCGACTGTTTCCTCTACGCAGAATGTCTAACTCTGGGCGGCAACAAGCACTACAAGCTGTTAACTCTTTGGTTGCAAATGGGGGTACAAACATTGCTGAGGGCCTGAGAAAAGGTGCCAAGATAATGGAAGAACGAAGAGAGAAAAATCCAGTTGCCAGCATTATACTGTTATCTGATGGGCAAGACACGTACACTGTCGGTGGTTCTGGTACTAACCAACCACAACCAAACTACCATTTGCTTCTGCCTATGTCTATCAGTGATCGTGGCACTTCAGGATTCCAAATTCCTGTGCATGCTTTTGGATTCGGTGCAGATCATGATGCCTCATCAATGCACTCAATTTCAGAGAATTCTGGAGGGACTTTTTCCTTCATTGAGACTGAATCTGTGATACAGGATGCGTTTGCACAGTGCATTGGAGGACTTTTGAGCGTAGTGGTTCAGGAGCTGCAAGTCGCAATTGAGTGCATAGATGCAAATCTCAACCTGGTCTCACTTAAGGCTGGAAGTTACCCAAGCCGTCTGATGGCAGGTGGACGCCAAGGATTTATTGATGTTGGAGACCTGTATGCTGATGAGGAGAGAGATTTCCTAGTTTCAGTTAATGTCCCGGCTTCTTTTGGCAATGAAACATCGTTGATAAAGGTCAAATGTGTTTACAAGGATCCATTAACTCAGGAGACAACAATGTCCGAAAGTGAAGAAGTAAAGCTGGAGAGGCCTCAAAAAGTTGGGCAAGTCATCAAGTCGCTTGAAGTGGACAGACAGCATAACCGGCTCCAAGCAGCTGAAGCAATGGCCCATGCACGAAGTGCAGCTGAACATGGAGATTTAACAGGCGCAGTATCAATCCTTGAAAACTGCAGAAAAATGCTCTTGGAGTCCATTTCAGCGAGATCTCAGGATCGCCTTTGTCTAGCATTGGATGCTGAACTCAAGGAAATGCAAGAGAGGATGGTGAGTCGGCATGTGTATGAAGCATCAGGGAGAGCATACATTCTTTCTGGGCTGAGTTCCCACTCTTGGCAAAGAGCTACAGCAAGAGGTGATTCCACCGATAGTTCAAGTCTTGTTCAAGCATATCAGACCCCATCAATGGCTGAGATGCTTACTCGATCTCAAGCCTCGTTTCTAGGTAGTCCATCGGGCCAGAGTCTTCTCCAACCATTGTTGTCATACAGATCGCAAACAAAGCCAAGGTAATGAATGCCATAGGAATTTTGTGGAAGGAAGAAATCAATGATCAAAGCAACTTTTCCAGTACCTTTCCCTCTTTTGGCTTCTAAAAAGTTTGGGGAGGAGGGCGGTGAGTTAAATGGGAGAGATGAACACAAATTATTTGTGCTGTGATTTTGTTGTTTAATATAATGTATAAAAGAATAAAATTGGGGAAACGGTGGAGGCTAATATTCAAGGGGATAGATGAAGAGTAGATAGGAATTCACTACATTATGTTCCTTTATTTCTTTTTCTTTCTTTCTTTTTTGGGGGAGAGGGGGCGGAGGATTGTTGGAGAAATTCTTATATAAAAATGCATCGGCAGCTTACGAGAAACCAGTGAAACTGAACCAGCATGATAAGGAGCTTCTTCTATATTGATTGAGTTGTTGCACCAAGTGGTTGTGGAACGGTGAATGTTGGAATTTCTCAGGGTTAAGCCTTTTTCTTGTCATTAATGCTCTTGGCTTTTTGGGGGGATTCTGTACATACGGTGGAATGTTTTCCCCAAGACCTGGGTATAAAAGTTTGTATTTGTGCAGATGGTTGGGATGAACTGATGAGTAAAATATGTAGAGTTGTGAATCTTTTCTCAGAAGTTGCTTGTTGAGTCCTTTGCTCGCATCACACACACTGACATTTGAGACAGGACAATTCGGAATTAACAATCGATTACATCTAACTGCATGCAGCCACTAGACAGGTCTCGTTGGTTTGTGCATTAAAAAGCTGTTTCAACTTTGAAGTTTTAGAGACACGCACACAAGTTTGAACTCTTTCGGGTTGGACACTGGAAGTTAAAACTTAATACTATGAATATCAACGGCTACTTTCTAACATTTGGACTTGTGGGGAGTTGGTTTATATCTCAAAAGCGCTTTTTTGCTAACGAAATGAGGCTTTAGTATTATAAAAGTGCCTTCGTGAAGGAGAAAACCTTAGTTTTAATATATTACCATTATCCATGGACATTTTAATATATTACCATTATCCATGGACACACATTTTTTTGTTACATTTCTTTTTAAAAAATCCACGGGGTAATTAATCATTTACTTATTTTCTCGATCACAATGAATCATGATGAAGGCATTGAAAAACCTGGCCCAAAAAGGTAAAGGACAGTTTGGAACACAAATGGGCCATTGAAATTGGAAACTGAACCCAAAACGTTGTGAACTGGATAGTAGGCCCATTTAGTTGAGACTGACACTAGTAAGTACATAGACTCGGAGTCTCCTTCCCTCCTCAACTGCAGGGGGAGAAACCAGAGCCAGCTATGGATGCTCTTCTCCGAGCTCGATTGTTACACTTTGCTCTCTTCATTTCTCTTTTTCTATCAGTTCTTTCACACACTTCTTCTCAGGAACTTCAGATCGTCAATGCCGAACGAAGAGTACGCATTCCAAGCTTAATGTTGTTTTTTTTTTCAATTAGAAAATAATTTTATCTGGCTATCTTTACGCCTAATTGGTTCATGAGGTCTGTTTTCAATTTTCCGTGAGAATTTAATGTTGGTATGCTTATTGGAGCTGCTCGGAAGATAAATTAACTTGTAGCGATTCTGATTGGAAGCCTGCTTTTTATCAGATTCTGATTGTAACGTAATTTATCCGATTCCTCAATTTGTTCGTCGAGATTTTCTTTTATATCAATAAGTAACTAAGACACGATTTTGCCGCTGAAGATCTGTGGGATATATTAAATGTTGTTTGTGCAGTCGTCGCTCAAGTTCTGAGGGAAACATGGAAATGTTGTTTAGGACGTTAATTATGGAATGAATTTTTTAAGATATCCTAATGGAAAGCATGAAGAGGGTGACTTTATGGTGCTATACATGGATGCTGTTCTGGAATTTTCCAAACCAATAATTAGTCAGAATATATCTAGTTTCAACCATGTCACTATTTATTCCATCCATTGCTTTTCTAAGAACACTAGAATAGAGAAAATAAACTAGAGAGGAAAAAATTGTCTCATGTTTGTTTTCCCTGTTCTCTGTATCTTTCAGTTCCACAGCTTTTCTTTTTCCCCTTTCAACTCATCGCCAATTAAGGAAGAATGAAAATGTACTCTTAAAGATAATGGTGGATTCGTTACTCACCTTAACCAACTTGTGCAGCCTCTGTGTGTGTGTGTGGGAGTAATGGATTAATTCTTGGTAAGGTAAATAAAATAACTAGTGTATTATTACTGTAGCATTATTTCTTGTTGTTGAATGTGGCTGATCTTTTTCTTTCAGAGGAAATATGTTGTATCTTCAGCCTTTGACATTGCCTTCTTTCAGAAATCAAATGCTCATTTTGGTCTTGGATACAAGTAATGACTAATATTCCAATTATCCTTGCAGATTGACTTGACTTCTCACATTATCAAGGTTTATTTGACATTGAATGTAAGCCTCTTCCCTTCAATCCCCCACCTGTCCCCTCCCAATATCTGAAAGTTTTACTAATTACTACTCTTTTGTTAATAACTAGGTCATGAGCCTACATTTGCATCTGTTAACTGACTAATTCAACCTTTAGACAAAAGAATTAAAATGTGCAATCACAAGGTCATCTCATCTGTTTCATGGTGTCCCATTATATCCTTTGATAAAATTACTGGCAGATAAAGTCATGTTCCTTTTCATTCAGTTTGTTCACTGTAGCCTGATGTTATTTGAGACATTTTTCAAACCCTTGAACCCTTTTTTAGGCCATCAATTAACAAGATTTGTTAATGCAATATTTTTTTCTTTGCTTTACCTTGTTATGTTTCTCCTTCACTAAATTAAACCTTATACGACAGCTTTGAAGAATGTGTATTTCGTAGAAATTTTCTTTCAGGTTGAAAATGTTGGGGCATCTCCTGCTTCAGAAATAAATCTTGCCTTTTCACCTTCAGAAGCCGAACATCTAGCAATAGTTAAAGCAGCTGCTACTACTGGAAAGAAGAAGAAGAAATCGTATGTTCCTCTTGATGTTAAATCTACTGAGCTACCTGCTGGACCAAATGGAACTAAATATTTCACTATAATATTGTTAAATCCACTTATTAAAGGTGAAACTGCAACACTAGAAGTGCTTTACATATTGACACGTTCCCTGGAGCCTTTCCCAGTAGAAATAAGCCAATCAGAGTCGCAGTTGGTCTATTTCCGTGATAGTGCTATATTGTTGTCTCCTTATCATGTCAAGCTACAAACAACCTTTATTAAGACACCAAGCACTCGAGTGGAATCATTCACAATGGTGGAGGCAACTAAACGTGCCGGTACAGAGATCAAATATGGGCCATATGACAATCAAACCCCATATTCATATGCTCCTATACTTGTTCATTTTGAAAATAACAATCCATTTGCTGTTGTTGAGGAGCTAGAACGTGAAATTGAAATATCTCACTGGGGCAACCTCCAGGTTACAGAGCAATATAGCCTGGTTCACACAGGGGCCCGACATAAAGGTGTTTTTTCAAGGTAAATTGGCAACTGCTACTCACTCCTTTGTGAATGGATTTTAACTTAGTCATTTCAGGGTAAACATGTTCAATCATGATGAAAGAACTTGGAGAAGTACCTATTTTTCAGAAGTACTCTTTTCTATTCCTTAAAATAATTGTCATCTTGATCTTTGGAGTGACCCATCTGTGTGTATTTATTTAGGATGTAACTGATTTAAAGTTACATCATGGATTCTGGATGTCAAGTTAATGAATTGAAAACTCTCGCTAAACCTTGATGGTCTTAGTCTCATGTTTTTCCTATTCTTAAATGGCCACATAGTACTGAGAGATGGTCAGTTACCTATGCACTATCTAAATGGTTTAATAAGTATTGGAAGTTATGTTTCTTGCATGATGTGTTCCATTGCTGCATTTAGCAGAAACATTGGTGAGTAGGAATTAACAGAAGAATAGGATCATTATGAGTTATTCATCATATGGAGATGAAATCATAAAAGTAGTTGACATACTCTATCTTTACCTTATTGCTCCAACGATGATTGGAACGCTCCTGCTCTCAAATTAAATCTGGACATGATCTTATTTTCTTTTATCAGTTTGGGGTGAATTAAAGCTTTTGACACATAGATGTCTTGTGCCTGTTGTCTTTAGATTTCTTTTAGTGTGCAATTTGATGCTTACTCATTTTTTATCAATCCACACACAATATGATCTGGTTCCTCTGTTAACAGGGTTGAATACCAAACTAAACCAGGTAATACTGGAGTGTCTTCATTCAAACATCTGCTTGCAAGACTACCTCCAAGGGTTCACTCAGTATACTACCGGGATGGAATTGGGAATATTTCATCTTCGCGTTTACGTACAGATTTTCTTAAGGTAAGATATGGCCTTGGGTTAACCCTTCTCTCTTTCCTCACCTCTTATTGGCATAGAGTAACCACATTCAAGTTGAGTAGCATCATTTTTCTTAATTTCATCTGCAACATTTGTTATTTTCTTCAAGCCTTTTTGTTTCTTTTGGTGATCCTTATCCTTAACGATTAGGTTGAAGGAAGAACTGTGAAGCTAGCCAAGCTGTTTCATCAAGTAACCAAAACGGAGATATTGTGCTTTTTTATATGCTAAAATGTAATTCATGTCGGTTGTCATCTTAATGTTTGAGAATGGCATGTTTCCATCAAAGTGAATTGGTGTTTTCAGTCAAAAAGTTCTTATTGGTTATTGAGAAGTTATTATTGAGGAAAATCATTGTGAAGGTTGCATTTATATTATTTCATAGATTATGATGTCTGATCTCAAAATCATTAACAACATGCTTGTCTGCTGCAGTCAGAACTATTAATTGAACCTCGGTATCCTCTCTTTGGAGGCTGGAAAGCTACCTTTGTCATTGGTTATGGGGTTCCAGTGGAGGATTTCCTTTTTGAGTCTCCAGATGGTGGTCGATACCTCAACTTCACTTTTGGTTGTCCTCTTGCTGATACAGTTGTTGACAAGTTGCTTGTCAAGGTGGGTGTGGATTTGTGTGTTACTTTGTTCTTATAAGCCGAATTCCGCTCTTTGCTTCAAGTGCTTATGCACATGATAATTGATGTTAGGACTGCTAAATTTCAGGTCGTCCTTCCAGAGGGATCCAAAGATGCCAAAGCTGTGGTCTCATTTCCTGTGGAGCAACATCTAGAGGTAATTTTTCTTATAATTAGGGATGGATTCCTATTAGTTATGGAAAATTTTCAGTAAGTGGACAATATTTCCCTCTTTTAAGTAAAATTACCTACCAATCACCTACAGATGAAAGAAGAACATGATATGAATAAATAGAATATAGCAAAAAACAAAAGTATTAATATGTTAATCAGACTTTCTATCACATTTTACATCGATTGAGGAAACACCTGTTAAGTAGGAGTATGGTTACCCTTATAGACAACCTTGGAAACAATACATCAATGAGAGGTTAGGTCAATAAGTGTTTAGTATTTCTTATAATTATTAATAATTAATAACATTAATATAGATTGATGTGGATAAATATAGATAAACGGGTCACCAATGATATGATGCCCAAGAGATATGGCACCTTTTATTTATCAAGGAGTTGAGCATTGGTTAGGGAATTGTAATGCCTGATTGCCTGGATGATAGGCGGTTGTCTAAGCATATAAAGTCTGGCTGTTGCTCAGTATGAGATTTTAGTGTCTGGTCAACCAAGCTACGTGAATGCTTAGGTTGTTGTTGGAAATTTTCCTAAAAAATTTTAATACCATAAAAATCTAGAAATAAAACCGCAACAGGAATAAAGCATCTTCTGCGGGAAACTGCAGGGGTTTAGCTGTCAATTGTTTGTGTATGTTTGCAACTTTTATTTCTCCAGATAAATTCTCAGTTAAATTCTATTGTGGCAGATCTTGACTTTCTGTAATAAACCATTTGATTAACTGTAGCTAACTTGTATTTTTTTTATTAAACATTTGCAGACCAAATATTCATACCTTGACGTTGTCGGCAGGACTGTAGTGGTTTTAGAAAAAAGAAATGTAGTGCCTGAGCATAACATTCCTTTCCAGGTATAACTGAACTCTTAAAATGTTACTGTTTAAACCTTTTTGAAAATTTGGATCTTACACAAGATCCGAAAACAAGTAAATTTTCCTTCAAATGTGTGATATGATGTTAATGAAAATATTGATTTCATGAGAAATCAATTGTGTAGCAACAGAAGCCCCGGATTTTTATGCTGGTATAAGAGATGGATTTATTCTGAACGAGGACATTTATTGAACCAGACCTTTAAACTATGTCAGATAAATGCGGATATAGATGGAAGTCTACTTGCGGCTTAAATCTAGTTGGGAATGATGATCCTATGTTTCATAGTTTTATTTGAAAGTTCTGTAGCAGTTGCTGATATAGCTTTTTGACGATGACGTATGGAATTTCATGTCTGATAGAAGTCTCTTTAACAAGCATCTTTTGGTTTTCTTCGGGGTCTTTTGGGAAGACACCCGAGTGATGTTTTTAAAAACTGCAACTATTATGCATCCAAGGGTTTGTTTGGTGTGGTTTATTTTAAGTGGTTTTGCACTGTATAAAGTATGTAAAAGGAATTTTATTTCCCATTGTGTAAATAACTGAATAAATGATTTTGTGGTGTCCAATCATGATCCAAACAAGCAAAAACTGTTTTCCAAAAAAAGTACAGTTCTGTTTAGCTCCCTTGGTGATGGCTAACCATGCTTTCCATTATTTTTGTAGGTTTACTACAGTTTTAACCCTATATTCATGCTTGCCGAGCCATTAATGCTGGTATCTGCATTTTTCCTGTTTTTCGTGGCTGCTGTGTCATACCTTCACCTTGATCTTTCTATACGCAAGTGATGAGCACATAATAATAGCTGATTTCAGACAGGTATGCTACCCCTGGGGGAAGAAGTTGGTGAAAAGTCACCATTTGAAAATCTTATTGACCAAAAGGACTTAAATTGAAGTATGTTTCTGCGTATAAATTATGTAGAGTACTGATATTTTTTTTATAAAAACGTATGTCTTTTTTGCTTATAAAATTTTCATATAGAGACTTTTCACCATTTATTATTTTGGCCCCTTTTGAAATTTATGACAGGTGTCACTGTGCCCTGTTGTGACCCGCTGACTTGCGTAACGTGCAGCGGCTGAGCAGATCCAAAGTTGCTGGGAATCCTTTGATGCTTTGAGGTGGCCGAACAACTTTTTTTGTAAAAAGTAAACTAAATATATGGCAGCATTGAATTTTTATAATATTTAAGTTAGAGAATATCAGGAATTCAGGATTGTCTGCGTTTTATCTTACAATGGTTGTGTCATGGCTGGGAAGCTTCACAACCGATGAGAAGCAAATTTTGGTAATTGCATTTTATGCAATTTCGATGACGAAACTATTCTGCCATTCGGTTGACATAGTTGAAATACATGAGGTCAATCAGGATATCATCCGAACACAATAAAACCCAGGGGAAAATTCTTGAGAAAATCAATGAGAGATCCAAATGAAAGGAATGCAATCACCAAAAATATTATGAGTAAACAATATGGATATGTTGTCATATCATGTATTGGAATCTGTCATTACATGTTTACTTATGAGACTTTTTTTAAGATTATATTCCTTCCTTAAAGTTTCATAATTTAAAAAAAAAGAAAATCATTTTTAGTTGATTGCTATGAGGATTGGAAACTGAATTTTGAGAAGCCATCTTAGCACAGTCTTGGCTTGAAAATCAAATTGTCAAACTGTCAGTTCATCATATTGTCCTTTGTTTTCCCCCTTGGAATATGGCTAATTATGGAAAATAGGATGATTTATCTCTTTCTGTATGGACGACGGCGCTGTCATAATGCGATCCTTCATTTCATTGCTTGCCAAAAGGTTTGATCTGTAAATTTGGTCTTGATGCTTATGATCAATAAGATCCAAAAGGTTTATCCATCCCAAGGGTTGTAGATCCATAAAATACATATAGAAATTATTGTGCATCAAACAACATAAAAAATATTGGTTTCAAAAGATGGAATGTGTAATGTTCTCTCACCCAGTGAACTAATTGGATTGTTGCGAGGTCAGCGGACGGGACATGCAATCACTCGCAAGAAGATAAGGGTTTATCTGAATATGTCTGTTGGGGATTGTATTGTTCTGAGAATGGAACATTTGATAAATTATAAAAGGGGGAACGGGGAATCGAGTGCAGCTGGTGACATTATGGGTGGCTAAGATGGGTTTAGAGCACACGATGGAATCTTCATAAGTGGCTACATGTGGGATATTTGAATTTAGGCTTTGTCCGAATCAGTGTAGATTTGAGTTGGCAAAGGAGAGAAAAGAACATGTGTAAACTAGCTTTAGCAAACACTGCATGTGACATTGGATGCGGGGAACACATGAAATTGGACATGTCAACTCAATTATCATAATTATGCATCCGAATAAGTTTTGCTCATATTCATAATCTTTATGGCAGTTTTGTGGAGGGGCAAAAGTTTCTTAGAAGGAGGGAAGGGGAAGGCATTATGCATAGAATCGATTAAAAGTCACGCATGGTCTATTTTTACACAAATACAAAATCCCTAGTGAGTTTCATCATCTCTATAAACCACTAATAATCCAGCTATAAGGTTGCATGGGATATGAGATTACAGCCCTTGAGAGGATGATCTCGAGTTATTCAAGACAAACAAGTTTTTTTTCTTGCTGAAGTTATTGTGCCGAACATCATATGATCATTCTTTTTGCATAGTAAGGAGAATGCTCTCAAAAAAGAAAAAGACAAAAGATTGTGTGCAAGTGACCCAATTTACTTGGCCCAAATAAAAAAGCACCTCCAATTTAAAAGGAACCTTGCGTTTTTCTTTTCATTTTCTTTATAGACTTTCTCATTAGTAGCAGCAGCCACCATGCTTTACATCAAAACGATGAATACTTTGGTCATATAAACTGGAAGGATTATAAGCAGAAACGTATAATGATCCTGTTTGGGAATGATGTTTCTTCCATTAACCACCATCATATTCAAAATCTCCAATTTTCCTGGATTTTTTGTGGTTTTTAAGTTTGGATTAAAGAATTGATGGGAATGGAAAAGAATGGAAAGGAAGAGAAAGGAAAATTTTTTGACATAGGATGTTTGGTATGCATTGGAATAGAAAATAATTTGATAAGAAAATGTTTGTTTAGTTTGGTTAAAATATGGTAAAGTAAGTAGGAAAATTTTGTTAAATAACCATATTACCTTAATGAATATTGAAAATTTTTAGATGCTCATTCGAAAGTTCTATATCCAGACCCTCATTTTCAAAATATCTGAATGATCCTTCATGATATGTATTCAAACATTTAATATTTATTCGAATGAAGTTAACCTATTATTCAAATGACGAACTATTTTTCAAACACATTTTTCAGTAACTCTTTCAAATACTTTCTCATCATTTAAATATAATCTTCATCTTCTAGACATTTGAATAATGCTTTAAGATGCGTATTAAAATTTATATATATATATATATATATATATAATTCGAAGGAACACCCATCATTCATTCAAATGAAGTCTTCTCCTTCTCCTTTTACGGCAGCCCTAGTAGAGACTTCTCAAAGGCTTCTTCATGGTGCTGAGAACAATTAACAAGGTTTAGAAAATGATGACCTCCTCACGAGAAAAATCTCTAGCCATTCTCTCTATCAACTCCTTGTTCAATCTCACCTACAATGTTTTAAAGGTCTCTTCCCCCCTCGCCATGTTTTATATATATTGATATTGTTCATTCGAATGTAGCAAATGCTCATTCGAATGTCATATATTAACTTTAATACTCATGCTCAAGCATCATTAGAATATGTAAAAAATAAGGATTATATTTGGATAATTATAAGTTCCATTCGAATGTAATATAGAAAACTGTATTTGAAAAATAGTTCTTCTTTCGAATGATAAAAAATCCTCATTCAAATTACATATAAATTTTAGTATACATCTTGAAGCATCATTTGAATATATAAAAGATGATAATTATATTCGAATGAGTTCTGAAAAAATGTATTTTGAAAAATAATTTTTCATTCAAATGTAGATTGGTTTCATTCAAGTGAGTATTAAATATTTGAATACATATCTTGAAGGATCATTAGGATATCCTGAAGACGAGAGCCTTAT
>JANTPZ010091900.1:0-14477 GCA_025593235.1 Vachellia pachyceras
CAAATAAACTCTTAGTAGGAGATGATTTTGTCAATAACATATAATATAGAATAAATAATATTTTTGGGGCTGAAGAAAATGGGCAGTGACCCTTTAGCCAGGACTCAAAAAGTTTTAAAAAAAGTGTCAACTAAATTTTCAACTTACCTGTTAACGTGGACATTTTGAACCATTAACTTTTTATTAAAAATAAAAATAAAACTTTAATTATTTAATTATAAAGATTACACTATTAGTTTTTCTAGGTATTTCTGGACCCTAAAATTTAATTATTATTAATAATATTCTTGTTATTCATTCCTCAAATATCATGGGTGTCTGGAAATTCGAGCTAAAGAGGAGTTTACAAATTCTAAAATTATTTTATAAATTTTAAAATAATTTTACAAATTTTAAAATGTTTTAAAGATTGTAGGATACCTTTTATTTTGATTTATGTATACTTTTAAAAAAAGTTTTGTCATCCTCGTCATTCTCCTTGTAACATCGATCACGTCGAATCACATCCATTATACGGATTTTTACAGATAGTGCTCTCAGCATTGCACATTAAAAGGTAGGATCTCTCTCTTTCTCTTTCACATCAATTAAAGTCACAACTCATCAGAACCTTATTCATTCATTCACTCATTTCATGTGAAAGTTTTTAGCTTTACAACATGCCTTTCTCAGAAATCTCATACTTATCATCACCCCTCTAATTATTATAACTAAAAGTTTGCTTATTACACTACTTTGTACTTTCGTTCTTAGGAACCATCAAAGTTGATTTTGAAAACAATTCATGTAGAAAAAAAAGTACGGTTAAATTTGAAAACACAGTTAAATAAATTAAGATAAATATATGAAGAAGATTATCTCGTTTTACGAAAAAATAATGTAATATATACATTTGAACTCCTCATAAATTCAGTCAAACGGATCAATTCTTATGAATCCATCCTATATTTACACCGTAAATTATAAATCATATCAAGAAAATAGATCCCATCGCTAGTCCACACTCACATGGTTACTGTATAAGATAATGTTATTTAAATAATCAATAACAAATTTTTAAAGTAATAAATAATATTAGTAGTAGGATGGTCAATGAATTTCTCTCATCTTCTCAACCAAGGACTCCACTGTATTGAACTGGGAAAAAAGTCAAGAACCCTGAGGATGATCATGAAAGCTTACAAACAGTTACCAGAAGATTCATATGATCTATCTGCAACTCTATAGAAACTTCAAAATCCTAAGTAATTATGTGATTCTTGGTTCGAGTTATACACCTAAGCACTCAATTGCAGTACCAGAGGCAAAAAAAAAAAACAGAGGAGGAGGAAGGAGCAGAGGGGAAAAACAGAACTGTTCTCTCTGTAAATTCAAAAATGGATTGAGAAGTATAATTTGAGTTCTGAAAAAATAAGTGGATTTAGTTACGGAGGACTACGACGATGACGAAGAAGAAAGAAGAAGAAGATGCCTCATGAGAGTAAATTAAGCAGAAAGATTTTGAACAAAATGATATATATTAAAGAACCGTACGTGGCTCTCTTGTTACAGATGAATCGGCGGTGATTGACTCTGAAATGCTCTCCAGGTGAGGCCTCCACACAGCGACACCTCGTCGCCGGTCTCGCTGTGTCGAGAGCTTCTCCGACAGTATATCGTTCAAGTAACGATCGGAGGAGACAAGCAAATTACCGGTACGACTACGACAAATCGTTCTCTCTCTGTGCTCCTTCTTCTTCTTGCTCCTCACCATCGCCGAAGACGATGACGATGACCTCGGGCGGTTGTTATCCGGCAAGGGCGGTGCGGCGGAGGGAGGGAGAGGCATGAGGAAGTAAATTTTGCCGCGCTGGAGGTGGGCGTCGGGAGGGACGATGACGATGCGAGGGACGACGCCGTCGTCGTCGGCGGCGGAGGAAGGCTTCTTGAGAACGTGCTTAGGGTGAGCCTTCATGATGTCGGAGGCCTTGACGGAGCCGGTGAGCTCCTGGACGCGGCCGTTGGTATGAACGATACGGATCACATCGAGAGCCCCGCAAGGGAGAATGCAAGAGATACAACACCTTAACGTGCTTTTCATGCCTCTTCTTCTTCAGCAAGCAGGGGTATCTCAATTCTCAGAGAGAGAAAGTAGTGAGTGAGACAGAGAGAGAGAGAGACCTTAGTTTGAGAATGAATGAGAATATATGGGCGAGGGGAGAGAGAGACCTGAAATGTTTTTTTTAAAAAAAAATAAGAATTGATAATAATTTGTGTTATTGTTAATTTATTATGAATTTTAACCTTTTTGTACACTTTCTTGAATTGAGTTCCATTCAATGTAAACCAACTCCGGTTGATATTATAAAATTTGTTTTTTTTGTCATTTTATTCTTTCATTTTAGTTTACTTTACTCAATTTATTTGAACTTTTATCCTTATTCTTTAAATTTTAATAATTTACATTCTTAATACTAATAAATAATTTAATAAATTATTAGTGATTGTGTACTCTATAAATCTGTAACTAGTTATTTATTAGTCATAAAATATCTTAAAGAAAAGAACCCAACAGGAGAAACAGAAAAATTCAATTTTTTAAGTTTTGCTTTAGTGCATGGGTAAGCTATTCCGTAAAATAATTCAATTAAATAGTAATATTACTTATTAATAGAGATGATTACATATAGTGATAGGAAATTTTATTTAAAATAGTTGTTTAGGTCTGGAGTGGATAAATAGAGGAATAATTGTGATCTTGAAGCTTAATTAGCTTTATATGAATTTCATGATATGATTAACTGCAACACACTTATGTAGCTTTGGCTTTTGATTGATTGGGCTTGTTTGAGAAAACGGTAGAGAAGTACTTTTACGCAGGTCGAGGTAAAATATATGGATGGGATTATTTCGTTTTGCGGAAAAACACTGTTTTTTTGTTTCCCGACTGGTTTCCGGAGCTTTGCACAGACTAATCCGGACCCGACCCGCGTCGCGCACTTGAAAATGGTGGATGAGTCTCCTAACGGTGGCTACTGCATACATAAGGACTCGAACTCGAGACCTTGCTTAAGCTGGAACAAACAACTTACCATTTGATCCAACTAACCATTAGTAAAACACTGCTGAACATGCGTTTAGCTTCTACAAACATTGTTACAAATAAGCCCATTATTTATATGGGCCCTCACCTTATCACCAGTTCTATACATATATATATATATGAATAATATAAATAATATTAGGTTGTGATTTAAAGATTGGAACTACTCATGATTGGTGACACATATTAGTGAATGATTGTGACTGCCTAGCAAACAGGGAGGGAATAAATTTTACCCATATCTTCATCTTAGTGCACCATATATATATATATATGTATTCATATATCCATGGATAAAGTATTTTAATAATTTCATTCAATCAATAAAAAAAATTATAATTCTAGCGTATATTACACCCTCACGTTTTTAGTAAATTTTTTATAATTTTAAGTAATTTCAAAATACTGAAATATGTAAGGGTCAAATTTTATAAAATATAGGAAAATAATGAAAATATTAAAAATTAAATTATTAGAATAAATGAAAATTTTTAAATGATTTCACATTTTATTCTCCCGAGAGAAAATTATAAATTTATATGTTGGGATAAAAAAGGAAAAATCTAAGGCCTTTTTTAATAAAATTTTTAATAGGTGGTTTTCATTGATTTTTTAAAAAATTGTTGATATAGGTGTAATGTTTTAAGTTTTAATTGGAATTAAGAAGTGATACAATAAAAGGTTTAAACTTTAGTATTAACTGTAATCTTAACAATTATATTCGGTTGTTTTGTTGATAAGACATTAAAATGTTTTTTTATTAACTTTCAGTATATTTTCTAAGAATAATTTAAAATAAATTATTTTGCACATAGAAAGAGAATTTGGATATATTCCGCAATTTTTAGTAGTTTTTTTACAATGATATGTGAAGTGCTTTGACTAAGGCCACTGTTTCTCCGATTGCACTTTCAAACTCTGCCATCTTCGTTGATTAATGATATAATTGAAAATTGAATAATCTTTTTATTTCTCAATTTTCATTTTCATTTTTAAGTTCAGAAAATGGTTAAATTTGCATTGTATAATTTACATTCGTTTTTTAGATATAAAATCAACAATACAAAATACAAAATTTATTATCCACTAAGGTGGAGGTGGAAGGGTTACGCTTCCTTAAGAATAAGAATACAGGTTTGAATTTTAAAAAGTGTAAAATTCTTTATAATCTAGTCATCAAAAGATATTACTCTTAAATTCCAAGTAACCTCAATTTTTAGACTTAGTTATAAAATGAGAAAAATTACATTTTAAATAAGTCTTATATTTAAGGTCAAAAGAAGTAATAATTAATGAATTGTAAAGTGTCTAAAATCTACTTAAAAGTGGTCTTGCATAATTATTAGATAATATCATGTCAAATTATATGCAAGATCACCTTGTAGGCATATCGGGATTATAATAAAGAACCTATTGGCAGTCAGTATTTATGCAATTTTAAGGTTTATGACAACAATAATATGTTTCCCATTTGGTTTAAAGTGTATCTTTTTTGCTACAAAGGCTGAGTTTGACAGAAATGATTAACCTTTTACTATGTAATAAATTAATGTTCAACTTTATATTTGAAGAGGTATTTAATTAAATGTTTGATTGTGTCTTGGATCTTCAAGAGAAGGATATTTGCACCGAGAAAAAAGAAAAAAAGGATTAATAGAATATTTAATA
The DNA here is from genome assembly GCA_025593235.1 of Vachellia pachyceras. NCBI lineage: Eukaryota > Viridiplantae > Streptophyta > Magnoliopsida > Fabales > Fabaceae > Vachellia > Vachellia pachyceras. Next base: position 4,751 of record JANTPZ010091900.1, read on the forward strand.
TCTCAAGTTTTCTTTAATTTGATTTTAGCCACTCAAGTTTAAAATTAGTACGTGGTTTTGATTCCTTAAATTTCATTTAATTTAAACATTGATTGCTATGATTTAATAAAAATATGGATTATGTTATTTTTTGAGAGATTAAAACCAAAATAATGGAAAACTGGTTAGTGTAGGATTTGACCAAGAGGGGGTGAATTTGTCACTTTTAAAATTAAAAACTCAATCGCAAAACTGAAACACAATCACCAAAGGGAGTAGAGAGAAAATTGACACGAGCGATTTATACTGGTTCGGTCCTCCTGATCTAAGTCCAGTCCTCAAAACGCCTCTGAGAGTTCCAATCCACTATCCAACAACAATCTAGGCACGTCGGGTCTTTACAACAGGAGACTCACTCCCCCTTACAACTAGGGCAGAGCAACGGGCGAGACGGGCTGGCCCGATGGCCAACCCGTAACCCACTCGTTTAGTTTTTCACGGGTTCGGGCTCACCCATAACCCGGTGCTAACCCGTTTAAGCCCGAAATAAATGGGTTGCACAAAACTTGGCTGGGTTCGAGCGGGCACCGGGTTAACCCGTTTATTTTACAATAAAAACCTTTCATATTGAAGGGGAAGACGGGAAGGGATGGAGAGAAAATCATGGCATCATCGAGTTCTGAAAAATCAAACAAACCCAAAAAAAATGACAGCAAGCATTATGATTTTCTAGGCTTCCAGCATTATGATCATCCAGAAAAATCAAACAGCTTTGAAGATCATTCAGACCCAAAAAAACGACAGCAACAACAAGCATTATGATCATCCAGCTCTGAAGATCATTCAGACCCAAAAAAAATTATAGCATCAGATAGCTCCGAAAAATCAAGCAGGAGAATCAAGACGAAGACATCACTCACCATTGAGTATGCTTTTGCAAGTTCTCATTTTTCTTCCACACGACGGTCAAAAAAATCGTGCCCAGTCGTCGCTTCATTGCCTAGTGCCCCAGTCATCGCTTACCCAGTTGTCGCCCTCTCTCCGTCGCTCGCCCAGTCGTCGCTCACCCACATGACTGTTCGCTGCCAGTCGGTGGGAATGAGAAGGGGGAGGCTGGGAGGCTGTGGATGGTGTCGATGGTGGCTCACCCACGCGACGCTTCGCTCGCCCAGTCATTGATCTGCGATGAAAGGTGTCACGCGTGTCGGTGGACTGTGGAACAGTGGAAGGGAGGGTTTGAGAGAGGATGCTGAGAGCCTGAGATCGAGAGTGCTAACTGCTGAGGGAAGCTTCTGATGTTTGAAGTCAAAAGGGGATTTGGGACTTTTGTGCCTAATTTTTGAAGTAAAAAGTAAAGGACGGGAGGTTGATGAATTGATGTAAAAAATAAAGTTACTTTGCAGGAATCAAACCACAAACCCATTACACTTCCTGAGTGCCTTTGCCACTGAACCATGCGTTGTGATTGTTATGAGCTAGAAATGTATATAATATAAAGAATAAATATAATTAAAAATACAATAATAAATGGGCGAGCATGGGCTACCCGAGGGTGTGCCCGTTTAAGTGTAAAGCCCGTTCTGTTTAGGCTGGCTCGTAACGGGCCTTTTTTGGGCGAGCCCAATTAGGAAAATTCACGGGCGGGTTCGGGTGGGTCTAGCGGGTTCTGGGTTATTTGCTCAGCCCTACTTACAACACGCACTAAAACAGAGTCTCACTCACTCTGTTTTTCAGCTCAAATTCAACCCAACTGATTCAAGGTCCCAACCTTGAATATCTCACATGAATATAACAAAGTTTGACAAGATAAACTCTCTTGAAATAGTGGATAGTCAAACACTGAAGCTCACAAGGATTTATGGTAAAATGACAGACGCTTAAATGCAGAGTATATTAGCGTCTTAATGAACGTTCATCCCTATTATTTTGTCTTCAAAAGCTTCTTTATTTATAGTTGAAGCTTTGTGAATTAGCCATTACTTTGAAGTTGAATATCCATTCGAAAGAAGCTTATGCCCGTTACTCACAGTCGCTGCGCGTTCGTTGAACTGTCATAAATGCTTCATTAAATGCTGTGGTTCAACTGTCGCGACGGAATACATGAATGCTCGGCTTCATTCCTCAGACGACCTGAGCTATTTTAATGAAAGAGTTACATAGCCTTTTATGAGAACAGGTAATATTCAAAATGTCCAAGCACAAAAACGGAAAGTTCTGGTAGATGTTAGGTGTAGCTGTGTCAGAAGCTATGTCAGAAAAAAGGGAACTTGAGTTCTTAACATCTCATGACTCGAGTTCTGTAATATAGAATTTTATAGCTCAGTAGTGAAACTTCTAGTTTTCATAAACATAACTCAAGTTTTGAGAAACTTTCATTTTGGGACTCGAGTTTGCAGTGAAAGTTCTGAGGTATAGTTAAAAACTTTTATTTGAAAATTGAAGTTTTGATATCAAGTTTTGAAGTCCAGTTGTAAAACTTCAAGTTATGGAAAAGAGGACTTGAGTTCTAAAACATGTAAAAAACTGTTCAGTTGAAAAGGTCCTCGAGACCCGAGTTTTAAATTTCAGGAACTTGAGTTTTGAAAACTTCCAGTGAGGACTCGAGTTTGAACATCAAGTTTTTGAACTGATAAAATTTCACAAAGCATGGAACTCGAGTTTGGAAAACAGCAGGACTCGAGTTCTGTAAAACTCTAAGTTAAAACTTCCCGTTTTCAATTCAAGTTTTGTGAAATAGTTGTGGAACTCGAGTTTTAGAAATCTGGAACTCGAGTTTTATAAAAGCAATTTTCAGAGATAAAGTTCAGAGGCTCGAGACTCGAGTTTTAGAAATATGGAACTCGAGTTCTATGAACCATGAGACACAACTCGAGTTTTCCCAAGCTAGAACTTCAGTTTTACTGAATGTAGTATGTAAAAATTCCATTCAGATCACGAGACTCAAGTTTTGTAAAAGCAGAACTCAAGTTCTACTTCATGATTTGAATTTGCACAGGTCACAGTCCAGCTTTCAGCACATGGCTCAACTTGCAACGCCTATACTCTCTCAATTTAATTCCAAACCTAGCAAATAATATATCAATAGAAAGCCCTGTAAGTCTACTTTCATATGAAATAAGAATCAGCTCCAAATCTGTTATATAAAGAAAGATATGACAGATAAAATAAGCAAAGGTCAGTGATAAAATGTTCAATTCAATCACCAACTTTAGAAATTTATATCTCCTTCATATGAAATTCTTGGATGATGTTCTTGGTGTCAGTGAACCGCATTTTGAGTCTAGTTTCATATGAAATTGGTTTCATATAAATCGAACTTGTGGTTTGGGAAATATGATCAAAATACCATACATATGTTGAGTTGAAAGATGACAGAGAGCTTAAACTCAAGTTTTGATAATCCAGAACTCGAGTTTTGAGTCCAAGAGGTCGAAACTCAAGTTTTGATAACCCATAACTTGAGTTTTGTAAAACTTGAAGCCTAAACTCGAGTTTTCAGTGCAAGTTCTATGCCTATGTTGTGGAACTCGAGTTCTAAGAAAACATGACTCGAGTTTTGACACAACTTCTTCATGCAACTCAAATTTTGCTTCAGAAAGCTCCAAAAACTTGTCAAACATGATTTTTATCTTCAAGAAATAGTTTTGAGCATCCAAATGAAGTTTAGATGACTGGTAACTCAATGTTTGATGATGAAACATCTATTTAAAACATTTTAACATTCAAATTGAGCTATTTAACCATATCAGCTTCCTATTTAAAAATGATACACAAATATAGCAGTAAGTCAATATGATTATAAAAACGTTTTGCTCTTTTATATTTAACATATAAAAACTAATCATATCTAACAAAACTTAGGGACCAAAAATGAAAAAAAAAGTTAATAGAATCTTTGGTCCTCAAGTTTGCTCTCATTTGATTTTAGTCGCTCGAGTTTAAAATCAGTATATGATTTTGGTACATTAAATTTCATTTTATTTAAAATATTGATCACTATAATTTAATAAAAATCTGAATTATTTTACCTTTTGACATGTCAAAGTAAACTTAGGGATAAAAAAAATTGTATTATCTCACAAAAAAAGCATATATGTTGAAAGAAGAGATGATTGGCAAAGAGACTAGTTGACTTTAATTATGGTCCTACGATTAGCTATTACAAAGCAAACACTTTAGAAGGCAATTTTAATGGTAATGCTAATGCCAATCTTATTGTGAACCGCATAATGTGTCTTTGGGAGGAGTCTCTGTTCTTAACGTTTATGGTAACGTGATTCTTTTTTATTGTTGGAGAAGACAATTTTACTGTTGAATATGTCAAATTCATGAAATACTCTTCCATATTCTTGCGTTTTCCTCTCGAGGGTTCACTTTTTGCATTTGATATATATATACACTAACACACATATGTGTGTGTATTAAAAGCTAAAATTTTAAGGAAAATTTACTGTTCAATCCTAAATAAGAGGCTTATTTATCAAATGGTCCCAAATTTTAAAATATTTAAAAAATGGTCCCATTGACAACATGAGGTTTGTCAATACAGCGCATGGTGTTGTCAGGTGTTGTCAAGTGACAACACCATGCGCTGCATTGACAACACCTCCCAGATGCTAAATATTTTAAAATTTGGGACCATTTGCTAAATATCTTCACTATGTGGGACCAAACAGTAAATTTCCCAAATTTTAAATTAAAAATTAAAATTTAATATCATGATTATTGCACCTTAAAGTAAATTAAAGGTGCCTGGATACTCCATTCAGATGTAAACATAAAAACTAGTTAAAATGTTTACTTTTTTTTATGATTGTTTAATTGTTTAATTTGATTTTAAATATAAAATTTCAATTCAAAAGTTTTTTTAAATTTATAATTTTTTTCAACCATTCGTTTATCAGTCCAAACTATCACATTGAGTGCACTTGTTAAAAAATTTTCATGGAGAGATATCTTCAATGTAAAATTATCAAATGGTGTTTTTTAAAGAACTTAACACACATTTTCTTACAAATAAAATCAACATAATTAATTTTTTAATATCTAAACATTAGTATACAACTTTTATACAAAAAACGAGTAATTCATAACTTCAAATGTGGAGAACATACCCAAACCTAGAGGGAATTTAATCGTTTTAGACTCAAAATAAACCTCGAAAATAGGAAGAAACAGGTCAAAGATCATTCTCCAAATAATAAAAAAAAGGGTCTTAACTACTTCAGGATTTCGAGATGATATTCTTCAAAACTAATCTCATAGGACATTCATAAGCAAACAAAAGAATCCGAGGCACAATAATCGAACATGGCATCAATTATGCTTTGTGGAAGCAAAATCATACCTAATGACTATATTCAAGTCTTAGTCTATAGATGCATTGCTATTTTTTTTTCTATAAATTACACTACCAGAAAAATATCATTTAACGACAGAAAATCTTTCGCTAAATATCTATTTTCCGTCATTAAAATTAGGATCGCTAATATCTTTGAGTCTACTTTCAAATGAAATAAGTTTCACAATCATTGTATATATATATTGAGAGATATAATAAAAAACCAAACATATATTTGAAAAACGTTTATTCATGCTATATGTTCGGATTGTCCGGCTCAAAATCATTTGTTGGGCATATAGAGATTCAAACTTTGGTTTACCATGCTTTAAAAAACTAAACTATTCCATTATGCTCAATCTTTGTTGGTTACGTATATTTAATTTATATGAAGCTTCACTATTTATAGGACTGGAAAAAGCATTTCTTAGTAAAAAGTTAACAGTCTATCTATATGCTTTGTCCCACAGTCTAAATTGTTTTGAAGACCGCTTGATTTGATTTATAATTATTTGGTTGGATTTGTATTTAGAGTTAATGTGTAATTTTAATTACGAAGTTTTTCTTTATTCACAAATAAATTTCAAAATGTGCAAAATATGACATAATTTTTAAAAAAGCGTTAAATTGACCTGAATGTTTATTATAAAACTAGGGCAGAACAAGTAGGTTTTACAATAAAAAAGAGGAGCTTTATGGAATTGTTAAAATTGATTTGTCTTTAAAAGGGTGTATCTACTTTTATATCACCTCAAATTCAGTTTTAACACAACTTTTGTCATAAGTCATAACCTTAGTTTTTGGCACTCTAAAAGAGTTTGAGCTGACACAAATGCTACCCCAAACATAAATTGATAAAAAGAACCGAGAGGAGTTTTTTGAGTGATTTTATCAATCTGATGTAAAATCTTGTTTACCTTAGTGTTTTAAAACCTGTTTATACAATTCAAGACAAAACTCATTTTACATACTTAACTTGTAAATTATAAATCATGTTCAAAAATTAGCTTCTACAACTAATTCAAATATATCCTAAATCCGGTGAGTTAACAAAATGTGTTCGATAATTAAGTTACTTGCATCGATAAAATCAAGCTATACATGAGCAACCTATACCACCCATATTGCTCCATTACGTCTTAATAGATACACACACGAGTACATAATTTCAATAATATTGTTGATGTATTATTATCATCTATATAGCATATTAAATTATAATAAATTTTTTTGTTATGTATAATAATAGAATGTGCATGTTTGAGTGATTGTTAGATTTGTAAATGGTATCAATAATATCATGTTGACCCTATGCCATATGGGCTATAAAATAAATAATGGGGATGAGAAAAAGATGAAGCTAACACAAGATTTGATGGTTGAAATTAGTATGTTAATTTAGAAATGACCCCACCAAAAATATGTGGGGAACAATCCATTTAATAGGTGTAGGTGTAGATGTTGATGTTTGGAGATGGAGATGATAATGGCCTTCATGTGATGTACAGAGACACCTTGGTCCCATCTCTCTTCCATTTTTCATATTTTACCTCTAAAGCTCTAATAAATTAAACTACAAAGATCCTATTTATAAGGTTAATTCTCAAGGAATTTTTTTTGGACCTACTTAAAAGTTAGGCCATTAACTTATTTACATGAATGTACAATTTTATCATTTATCGTGTTGACTTTATTCTCTTAAGGTATAATGTATGTTAAATACTACATTAGGTTCACAATATAAATCATTGGTAGGATATGATTAATGCTTATTTTCAGTCCTACCCATTTAATTAATCTTAAATTCGACTCATTGTATTTTTCTCTCTCATTCAAAACCTCATTTAATAGGGGAAAGTTGAAAAAAAGCTTCAGTTGAAGACAAATTTAATGAACTAACTGTAATTTCTTGTTTTGTATGAATTAAAGGATAAAATTAAAAAATTACCGAATTTTAAGATAAAATTAATGAAATTTAAGATTTTCCTTAATTTGTGTAAATATGTTGGAAGTGGTTTTATTAATAGGGTTAAAAGAGCATTCACTTTTATTATAGAAGCACTCATTCTTAATTAGAAAATAATTTTAGGGGTATAATGATGTTTTTGTGACCAAGAGGTGGATGACTTGCTTTGATGACTAATTTAAGAATGATAATTTATAAACCAGATTATATAAAGACCAGGTTGAACCAGGTTACACTTCAATTTGGTGTCCGGTCTTAAATATCATCGGGTTAAAAAAATCAACTTATGATTTAGTCTAATCCAAATATAACCTAATATTTATCCAAATCAAATCGGATACTGCACGGGCTTTTTGGTTAAAGGGAATACTTTCTGTTTAAAATATATATAGCCATTAGGCTAGATCCTCTAAAGTGTCAACCAAAAACTCGATCTGACCCGAACATCAAGTTGGTCTAGTCGGTCTATTTTTTGTTTGGGCTTATTTTTTATCAAGTTGGACTAGACCGAGTTGTTGAAAGTATAAGGATCAAAAATCAAAAGTTGTTGAAAGCATATGGATCAAAACCAGAATCTTTTGATTAATTTTGATTTCAGTTCCTAGGTTTAATGGTGTTAATTAACACAACCAAACATTTAATTCTTTGCTATACATTCATTAATTTGCTCAAAATAAGTACAACCTGCAACACCAAAAGGTGAATATAGATCTCGACAGAACAAACTAAAGTCCCTTTCTCACGGATGTGATGAAGTCAATCAACAAAAATAGTTCAATTCCAACCGCTTTACTATGTGCCACTTTATGCATGTAGTGCTATCTGTCTATTTCGTTGTCACATGTATGTAATTTATTATTTTTAATTCCAAAACATTATCTTACATTATTTTTTAATTTCGTTGTATATGATATCCTTGGAACTTTTACCCCCCCCAAAAGATTTTTTCCCTTACTTTTTCTTAATAATTTATATGCATGAATTAAGATAACTTTAGTCAAAGGATCTTTCGTAAATCAAGGGATTGTGTATAGTCGGTGCCTCCACAAGGCTTTGACAAAACCACTTCTCTCAATTTATGGCTACCTATCTTGGATTTAGAACTTATTTAGAACTCCGGTGGAGAATAACTTTAATAGAGCTTGAGGCAAATTTAGGTTTTGGAGAATAGATTTTGGGAGAATAACTTTTACGGATTACGAGGTAAAACCTATTTTTTGAAAATGTGACTGTGTTTAGAAAGTTATTGTGAGAATACCTTTTACATTTTACGAGATAAAAAGTAAATAGGTAAGAGGGAAAAATAAAAAAATAGGAAAGGAATTTTTTTTAAAAGAAAGAGTGTGATTTGATGAGAAAATAACTTTTTCAAAACCTAAATTTTATCTCTAGAATAGTCTTTCTGAAAAATGTGAGCATTTGTACAGAACCTAGATTTTAGGGAAAAATTTAGGTTTTCAACCGGTAAACCAAACGAGCTCTTATTATGAATTCAGCACTATAATATAAATATACTAAACAGTGAAGCTAAAATAATGTAATGGTAATATATACATATGAATACCAATGAAATGTTCATATATAAAAAGGACAAAATATCGTGGGGAAGACAATACTTTAAAGCAAAACAAGCAAAGACTTAAAACTTGTTCACGTTGATATGTCCCATGAATGTTCCAATTATTGGCCTGTTCTTTTATTCTACTTTTGCTCAACAACTATTTACCTTCACTTATGAATACTATTTCAATAAAAAAACTTACTGTTTTTCATCAAAGGCAGTATGTGTTTTACATGAAGTTTGATAAATAAATTGTATTCTCCATGACTTTTAGATTAATGATGTTAATTAAGTTAGTTAATATGATATTTTTTTCTAAACACACTAATAACCTCCCTTAATTTCGTCCCTCTTACTCTTACTTGATTATAGTTGAGAGAGTATCAATATGGATAATGTGGGAAAATTGACCAAAATTAGAAACATATCCTACATTTAAGACCAAAATTAACTCTTCAAGTAGATTATAATTAATAATCATATGGGTATGATGTTCTATATACTTTATATTTTTTATTTTAAAATGTAAAATTTACAAGAAATCCTTAAATATAATAGCGCTATATTAACTTGCAATTAAAAATTAAAACCTCTTAGGGCTTGTTTGGTTCAAATGATTATAGGGATTGTAATGTAGTGAATATTATGTAATAAAATCATCGTGATGTTTGGTATGTCATCAAAGAATTATAAAATGAGATTTATATTTTATTTAAAAAATAAAAATAAATGCGAAATGACATTTTTAATTCTATCAAGATAAAAAATGAATGATATACATAGTGGTTAATGTGGATGACATAAGCATCTATACATTTACTTATATAAACTTGGATATAGATTATACAACAAACCTTATGTAATGGAGATTGCTTGATTT
>JANTPZ010091901.1:0-15346 GCA_025593235.1 Vachellia pachyceras
GGTTTAAAATAGATTGTGCAATTCTACACACACAAAGCTAATCAATTCTATAATACTTCAATATTAGAGTAGAAAAATTCCTTAAAAATACCCATTGAACATGGAAAATCTCATTTGCTAACATGAAATAAGGGAAATGACATATAAGAAACAGTCATCAACATGAGATTTAAGAATTTAACGAAAAAGATGAAACTGCGCTTAAGAAATATAAGACCAACTACTACGAAAAGTACTTTATAGAAGTTGTCATTACGATTGTCAGAGTTGTCAACCTCAAAAAATTACATTCTCCCTCATAATAAATTTTCTTTTTCCTCTTTTTTCTTTCTTTCTCTTTCCTACTTACTTTTTGTATCAAACTATGTAAAAGCTAATAATTTGCCAAACACAATTACCTTTTAAAACCTATGTTTTGCCTCAGAATTTGTAAAATTTATTCTCCCAAAATTTATTCTCCAAAACCTAGGTTTTACCTCAAACTCCGTAAAAGCTATTCTCAAACGGACTTCCGAATGAATTCTTAATCCTTTTGTTTCTACTTAGTGTTTTGGTTCTTTAAAGGATAAAATTGTCTAGGATTAAACTACAATGACTAACGTTTTGGACCAAAAGAAACTTGGGATGCCAAAACTGATCATTTTTTGAATTTATAGGAACCAAAATTAAAATAAGGGCAAACTATAATGACAAAATATTATAATAACTTATAATTTAACCATAACTTGTTTGAATAAATTACTTAATGATGCACATTGAGTTAATACAGTTGATAACTGGTTCACTTTTAAGAAATATTATTTAATATTTCAAAATTTATTTATTTATACAAAACTACTATCCTCATTATTTATATGGGAGATTTAGTCTCATGTCCCAAATAAGTAAAATATTTAAGGAATGGTCCAATGGATGAAAATATTTAATGAGAGGTCCCATCGACAACATGAGGTGTGGTCAACACAGCGCATACTGTTGTCAATACAAGGACCTCATGTTATCGATGGGACCTCTCATTAAATATTTTCATCCATGGGACCATTCTTTAAATATTTTACTTATTTGGGACCTGAGACTAAATTTTCCATTTATTTATAAACCATTAATAACCCAATTCATTGTTCAGACTCCTTCAAATGCAAGGGGAAATGTATATAATTATTAATTTGAAGCACTAAGGGTCATATAAAATTTAATCCAATTCATTCTAAAGTATTATGTTATGCGTTGAGCTTCTTGAAGTATTTTTTTCAATTATGTTCAATATACTAAAGTATTTTTTTTTGTTTTGGATGCATTAAAAAATATTTGAATCTGTTGGATGAACCAGAAAAATATTTCAGGATGCTGAATTAATATGAGAAAATACTTCAAAATGCAAATCTAGTAGTAATATATACACAAATTTATAGCAAATCACATGTGAATTGGGACTTATTCTAATTAATAAATCATCAATATCAATAGGACTTATTCTAATTATTTATATAAAAAAAAAGATCTTACGAATAATTTCCTGCATCAATTCGGATGTGAACCCATTGAGTGTTGTGAATTGGGATAGAGCTAATAGCACTTTGAATTGTTCTGAACTTTCCTCGCCCATTCTTACTAACACCAATTACCTTTGAAGGATTAGAACAATCATTTCCATTGCAAATACCACAGAAAATAATAAGAAAAATGAGAGTGAGAAAAAGAAATTGCAATTTTTTTTTTTTTGTGTTTCTTGATATAAACACTTGGATTTGTCAATATATATATATGTGTGTGTGCGCGCGCCTGTGGAGATGAATGAATCTGAAATAGAGAAGCTGATGGTAATAAATTTGAAGGAAAAAAATTAATTACATTGAATTCTGTTGAATCCTGGAAAATAAAATTGAGTAATTTTCTTACCATAAATCATTAAACCAGATCTGTAAACTGTAATAATGAGAAAGGAAAAAGAGTATCCTACAATTACCCCTTCCCATCCTCATTAATTCCTTTTTAATAATATGCTATTTGTCATAAAATTATATATAAGTATGGACGCCGATAAAACTCTTTGAATTCCTCTTAGTACTCTCTTACTCTAAATACTAAATTATATAACCTCTCTAACGAATTGCTGGAGAGAAGTTTCTAATAGTTATTATCATTACTTTATCCTTTACATCATTGTAACCATAACATTAGATTTTAAAAGTTGGAGAATTATTAATAAAGTATACAAAGTGCTTGAATACGCATGTGAATGTAATATGTTCCTTACTTCCTCTCTCAATTTCTTCTTTTACTATTCTCTTGTTTTACTTTTAAACTCTCTTATTTTATATCACATTATCAGCACGATACTCTACTGAATGAGTTTTTAGAGTTACCTTAACAATCTGGGATCATATGATGGCCACTAAATGAAATTAAAAATATTCTTTTACCAATTATTTTAAACATAAGATTCCATGACTAGGATTGGAGATTGTTGTTATATTTTATTTCAATTTTTTACAAGGTATTTAATATTATTGATGTTATTTTAGTTTTGGCCTGAGGCCATAATATTTTAATTTTTGCTATTATATTTTACTTTATATTGTTTCTTTTCTTTACGAATTTTCTTTAATTATCACTTGAAGTATTATATTTGCATTGTTATTTATTCATTTATTTTCTGTTATTTATTTACAGTTCTTGTAATATGGTATATATAATTTATTTATTGTCTTATTGTTTATTTATTTTCTGTTTTGTCCTTGCTGTTTTGTTGTTATTTACTGTTTTCTTTACATGAAGTATCCCTTTGGCCCCTTTATATAATTTATATTTTCATTTTTTTACTTTCTGTCTCTATTTTTTCATTTTTGTGGTTATCCATTTTCATTTTGTAACCTCTTATTATGTCATTATTGTTAGCTTTATTTATGATATTTACTACTATTATTGTTGTTATTTTTTATTATTTTTCTATCTTTTTGTTGCTTATATTTATTTATTCATATTGTGATATTTATTTATATTGCCACATCTATACTTATTTATTTATTTTATTGGTACATGCTCCCTCTGTATATAATTTATATTATTATATATAATTATACAATGTACTTATATTATTGTTTATATTCAATTACAAATTTAAATTTACCAAATCTATTTCATTATATAGTATTATTTTTAATTAAATTGGCTATTAGCCAAAATACTTTTGTGAAAGATCTGAAATCACATCACTATTATAATGGTTCTTTTGCGAAAGAACACTGTGGTACTAGTAAATGGTATGGAAAAATTGTTACATTTGAATAATTAAATTGCTACAAATATTAAAGCCCTAAAGGCTTAATGTTCAAATATCAAAGTTTTTTAGCTTTTAAAGATTTTATCTTTGAAGACCAATGCTTACAGAAAGTGATGATGTACTATTGAAAGACATAAAGATAATGATCATGATCATATTATTGTACAGATTGACAATCGCAAGTTGAGTTTTCTAACGGTACTGGAATTATAAGAAAATTTTACAATAGGAACAGAAGTCATAGAAAAATATGTATCAATCTATTCGAAAAAGGTTAAATTGGTTGGTTATGAAACCATAAATAACCATAAAAAAATGAAGTATCTGTAAATTTAAATAGTGTAAAAGGTAATTATATTTTCACGCATATGCACACACACATATTCATTATGATATTGATGCATTTTATTTTGCTATTTGTTTGCAAATTAAAGGGATGATATTATTCATATTATTAAGATGATTAATGTGTTTGATCTTATTGATGCTATAATGGTTGTTTATTGGATGCAACCCTTCAACTTCTAACCATATGAAACTACATTGCTGCCAATCATTCGTGAGTTTCTGCTTTTGTTCTTCTCTTTTCAATCAAGCCTGTCATGGCTATAATCCAATATATTGGGTTTCTTGCATTTTTGTCCTTTGGAATGGCTTCGATCCTCTCTATAGGGCATGCTTTGGAAACTTCTCATCACGCAATTTTTCTCCACTTTTTTTTTTATAATTTTACTAAGCATAAGTATTTTTATACCGAAAGTAATTTTATTTGAGGTACTATCTGACACTAAATATAGTCATCTCTTCCGGTGGAGATGCAAATCTTGGTTTGCTATATCACGAGGGATTCATTCCTTTTGCGGGCTCCAACCCCATAGTTATTTTTCCCTTTTTTTCAGTACATGTGTCTTTTTACTGGAAACAACTATGTTTGAGGTACTGTAGGTGCTAAATATGGATGCTTCTCCTAACGGAGATTCGACACTTATCCTATGTTTGGATGGAGAGAAAATTAGGAGGAAAGAAAACTTGGAGAAAATGAGGGGAGAAATGAGTTTTCTGTTGCTTGGATGGGAGAGAAAAAGAGGGAGGAAGGAAAAGTTGAAAAAAATGGGTGTGGGTCCCACCACATTTTCTCCCCAACTTTTTTCTCCACACATGGAGATAAAATGGAGAAAGAACTCTTTTTTCTTATCTACCCACATGCTCTTTTATTACTTTTTCATTTTAACTAATTAAGTTTAATATATAACTTTTTGAAAATTCTAACTATGACTTTCTTTTTTTAAAACAATAAGATTTAAGATATATTCTAATATCTAATTTATTTTTTTAATTGCTTGCTAAAACCTCACAACCTTAAAAAATATGATATATTCTTATATAAGTTATTTTGTTTTGAAATATAATAACATGAAAATATATCTTTAATAAATAATTTGATTTTAAATTATTTAATGATATAAATGTTAATATAATTTTTTCATTATCATATTTAATTTGATATTATATTTTATATATTTTAAGAATATTTTACTTGTTACTATTCATTAAAAGATTTTTATTTAATGATATTTTAGCCATTCAACAATTTACCCATTTTTCTCTCTCTGTTTTCTCTCACCCATCCAAGTAATATGGGTGATAATATTTTATCTCCACTTTTCTCTTCTCTTCATTTTCTCTCCTTCCATTTCTTTCCTCTCAACTTTTCATCCCATCCAAGAGGAGCCGTAGTTTGCCATATTATGTGGGATTAATTCCTTTCTTTAGATCCAAAGCCAACAGCAAAGCCGTAATTTGTCATATCATGATCCACTAGGGCCTATCCCTGCGGGCATTGGAGCATGTCAAGTAAACCCTTTAGTTCTGACCACACAGGTAGGTCAACCCAGGTTCACTAAGCTGTGGTGATGCCTCCTCAAGCACCGCGACTGGAGCCACAACAAAGTGGCACTTCCTATGATCGAATCGAGGACACAGTTAATTTCAAGGGAAGGGTAATGTAATGGGCCGATGCAAAAATGGGCCGATGCTTGCAAATGATAGGCCTAAAAGTTTGGGCTTGAAGGAACGGAATTAATCAAGACTTGAAGGATAATGGCTATACTATTGAGTAGGGCAGTTGAATTTTTCAGTGACTCTCCTACGTTTGTAGAGACCAGAGACTTTCTTCTTCTTTTCTCTAAAACCTTCTTACTGTGCTTCTGATTCATCTCCTTCTATATGATGTTGTTGCTTCTTTTCTTAACAATTTTTTAGGAGCTGTAATGCTGAAACATTGAGACTGAGCTCTGTGACTAAACTTCGTGTGTGTTTGGGAAGTCCGTTGGGAGAAATGAGTTTACAGATTTCGAGATATTTTACGGATTTCAAGATGGTTTTATGAATTTCGAGATGGTTTTGTCTCGGCTTACGTGTACCGTTTGGGAAACGGTGTTCCCAAACAAGCACTTCTATATCAGATTCAGTTGTTTATGTACTCATTTTCTGGTTTAAATCAACAACAAAATATTCTATTATGGTTAGGATCATTACAAACATAATTGAACCACAATGTTGTCATATACAATAAAGATTTGCTTAATGGTGTTCTTGTCCCTTTTGATTTTAGTGGCACTTTGAAAAATGATATCGATATGCTATTTAAATATTTTTCTATTCACTCAGTTTATAAAAATCTATGTTTTATTGATTCCCCATTTCACTAAATAAACAATGCCAATCTTTGTCGTATCATTTTCTTCATTTTATATAATTAATCTTTTTATAAAAAAGTAATTGGTGTCAGAACTAGCCAATTCGAAAAATATGTCTTTTCTTGTTGAGGGTGATTAAGTTATTATACTGCTGAATGTTCCATTAGCAATGACATTCACGTAATTCGAAATGGTACTTCTCTAACATACTTACTTATCTTATAAATTGTAAATCAAATTGGAGAAGTAGTTTCCATCGCTAATCTAAACGCAACACTTTAATTGGCAAAGGCGCTTAACAAGTCTACTCATTTCCCTTGTTCATTATTTGATTGGAAGCTTTAACTTGGGTTTATTGTTCATGAGTTTCTAATGAGTATGATAAATTAGACGCGCTTTAACGGATTATGTAGCATGGACCAGGTGAAGAGCACTTTCTTCTTAAGCAGCTTCTTAAACACTAAAACTGTTCACTAAAAGTGTTTCGTGCCCACACCTCCAGGAAGCTTAACTCTGACGGAGTTATACTTGGCAGCTTCTTAATCGACTCTATCTTTCTCCTGGTTTATAATCCTTAGAGCTTCAGTCTCAGAAATGGAGTTAGTTATACTTGGCTAAGCTTAATGCCCTGAATCTAATTAATTCTGTATGTAGCTAATGCTTCAGATTACTTCACTTTTATTCGATTGGTTTCTTGTCAAGCCTGTTTTGTATGTACTGTTTGCTTCTGCATGCTCTTCTTATTGTAATTCTCATTATTTTATTGCTTCCTCGTAGGGATATACGAGCAAATAAAATAATTTGTAGCTTCCCTATGCATCTGTTCCCTATACTATTTACAGATCCATACCTGAATATAAATGCTGGTACGTACCATGTCTCCTTTTGAACATGGAGAAGTTTTTGTTTGTTCTTGACGATGGTGGAGAGGTTTCATTCCTTCCACAAATATCTGTTCGTACCTCAATGAATGTACTAAGTTGATACAGTATTGACTAATTACTTTATTGCCTTTGTCGCTTGGCTTGATCTGGATCTGGGAAATTATGAGCAATTCCTAGACGTCAGTCACACTTACGAAGAATAACAATGTCACCACTGGAAAAATATACCTGGTGCTTTTATTTCTCCATGAATGAATACTGGACTATCGTCTGTGCTTTCTGCTCAGTCTGTTCTTGAGAAGGAACGTAAGGGTGATTTGATTACCTTGGAAAAACTGTTCAGGGTTATAAACTGTTCAGTTGATTGATACACATGTTATAAACTGTTCAAGGTTACTGCAACTACTTCACTTCATAATTATACTCAAATGTTTCTACGGATAAAAAGGTATATGGCTCTTCATAATGGCTTGATCATTCCTACGCAACATGTTATATATCAAGAAAATACGACAGTTTTGATCCTTTGCTTCTTTAGCTCTTCCATCATCATCATCATCATCATCATCAATCTCTGAATAAGAATTCATCAGTTTGTCATATGGAAGGTACATATTAGAATCATAATCAACAAGGATGGTCCTTTTTTTTTTCTTTGCACAGATACAAATTCAGAAGGAAGTAACATTGTAGATCTTGGATTTGTTTTCATGGTCAAGCAATACAATAATTTCATTGGAGGTGAGATTCAAAATCAAAATCTTAACCAAAACTTATTTTGGAGTGAAACTTCAATGCGTGTTTGGCAACAGCTTATTTGGGTTCAAAATGCATTTTGGATCCAAAAGTCTGTTGGCTTGTAGACTTCGGTGTTTGGTAGCTCATTTTTTTAAAATACATTCCGAGCAAAAAGCTCCTTTTTGACAGAATAAATACATTTTGAATTCAACGTTTATCCAAATATATATGGATTTTGCTAAAATGCATTTGGGATAAAATGCATTTTGCTAAAATTCATTCTTCCAACAGTTTTACAAATGGACACTGACCTATTGGAAGTCATTTGTTTCGATAAACAGTTTCTTCTACAAAAAAAAAGCGAATAAAAATTCAGCAAATGTTTTCCGTTAAGATATAATTTATTTTTTGCAAAATTTTCATTTTTCTTATATCCAGCAGTACCTTTAAGTTCTAGATCTTTCAATTTTTTACTTGAGCAAAAAATAAAGGGTTAAGTAGCATTTTTGCCACGGAAGTATACATGTTAAAGCACCGAGTATCCAGAAGTTTTCTTGGGACCGGATTCATCCTGGAAGTTTATAAAATGTAGCATTTTTCACCTGGAGCAACGGATCCTTAACGGACGTTTGTCTACATTCGAATAAGGCATGTTTTATTCGAATGAAAGCCTCATCTTCAGCGTACAACTCATTCAATCGAATTTTTCCCCAACGTTTTAGATTCAATCGAATATAAAAGTCGAGATTTAATCGAACCAGTTTTACATTTATTCCAATCAAGGATTTTCTAAACCTCATTTTTCCCCAACGGTTTGGAAAATCCATCATTTGAATGAAAATAAAGCTCATTCGAATGAGTTTACTCTTTATAAATGGTTTAAAAAGCTTAAACTTCAAAATGCTGTAACTTCTACATTTCAACTCCAAAATTGACAAATGACCTATCATTGGAAAGTCCTTTGAGTCTACTTTCAAATGAGATAAGTTTTAAATCAATTGTATGTGTGTATTGAGAGATATCATTAACAAACCAAACATGTATCTGGAATATACGTATTCCTTACACATGTTGGGTTTTTTTGATCATATCTCTCAAAATAAAAATGATATGATTGTGAAACTTATTTCATTTGACACTAGACTCAAAGGAATTTCCAATGATAGGTCATTTGTCAATTTTGGAGTTGAAATGAAGAAATTACAGCATTTTGAAGTTTAAACTTTTTAAACCGTTTATAAAGAGTAAACTCATTCGAATGAGCTTTATTTTCATTCGATTAATGGACTTTCTAAACCGTTTTTTCATCCAACGGTTTAGAAAGCCACCTCCAAAGGTATAGAAAGTCCACCTTCTAGACCTTTGGTGGAAAAACGGTTTAGAAATGCATCATTCGAATGAAAATATAGCTCATTCGAATGAGTATCCTCTTTATAAACGGTTTAGAAAGCTTAAACTTCAAAATGCTGTGACTTTCAAGTTCAAAATTGACAAATGACCTATCATTGGAAAGCCCTTTGAGTCTAATTTCAAATGAGATAAGCTTTAAATCAATTAGATGTCTAGATTGAGAGATATCAACAAAAAAACGAACATGTATATGGAATATACGTATTCCTGACACATGTTTGGTGTTTTGATCATATCTCTCAAAATAAAAATGATATGATTGTGAAACTTGTTTCATTTGAAACTACTCAAAGGGCGTTCTAATGATAGGTCATTTGTCAATTTTGGAGTTGAAATGAAGAAATTACAGCATTTTGAAGTTTAAACTTTTTAAACCGTTTATAAAGAGTAAACTCATTCGAATGAGCTTTATTTTCATTCGAATGATGGACTTTCTAAACCGGTTTTTCATCCAACGGTTTAGAAAGTCACCTACAAAGGTGTAGAAAGTCCACCTTCTACACCTTTGGTGGAAAAAACGGTTTAGAAATGCATCATTCGAATGAAAATATAGCTCATTCGAATGAGTTTACTCTTTATAAATAGTTTAGAATCCTCATTTCAACTCCAAAATTGACAAATGACCTATCATTGGAAACCCTTTGAGTCTAATTTCAAATGAGATAAGTTTTAAATCAATTGTATGTGTGGATTGAGAGATATCATCATAAAACCGAACATGTATTTGGAATATACGTATTCCTGACACATGTTTGGTGTTTTGATCATATCTCTCAAAATAAAAATGATATGATTGTGAAACTTGTTTCATTTGAAACTAATCAAAGGGCGTTCTAATGATAGGTCATTTGTCAATTTTGGAGTTTAAATAAAGAAATTACATCATTTTGAAGTTTAAACTTTTTAAACCTTTTATAAAGAGTAAACTCATTCGAATGAGCTTTATTTTCATTCGAATGATGGACTTTCTAAACCATTTTTTCATCCAACGGTTTAGAAAGTCATCTCCAAAGGTGTAGAAAGTCCACCTTCTAGACCTTTGGTGGAAAAAAGGGTTTCGAAATGCATCATTCAAATGAAAATATAGCTCATTTAAATGAGTTTACTTTTTATAAATGGTTTAAAAAGCTTAAACTTCAAAATGCTGTAACTTCCTCATTTCAACTCAAAAAATTGACAAATGACCTATCATTGGAAATTCCTTTGAGTCTAGTTTCAAATGAAACAAGTTTCACAATCATATCATTTTTATTTTGAGAGATATGATCAAAACACCAAACATGTGTCAGGAATACGTATATTCCAGATACATGTTTGGTTTTTTGATGATATCTCTCAATCTAGACATCTAATTGATTTAAAACTTATCTCATTTGAAAGTAGACTTAAAGGGCTTTCCAATTATAGGTCATTTGTCAATTTTAGAGTTGAAATAAGGAAGTTACAGCATTTTGAAGTTTAAACTTTCTTAACCATTTAAAAGAGTACACTCATTTGAATGTGTCTTATATTCATTCGAATGAGACTTTATGAAAAGTTTTTTCCCACTTTCACAATGAGGCATATTCGATTCAGAATGAGTCATAATTGATTCAGAATGAGACCCATATTCGATTTAGAATGAGGCTCATTCGAATGAGAAAATAGAAATTTGTGATGCTCATATTCGATTTAGAATGAGGCTCATTCGAATGAGGAAATAGAAATTTATGAATGAAATGACACTTTCTAAACCGTATGGAAATCCAAACGGTGTAAAAGAATTTCCATTAATGATGGACTCCATCATTCAAATTAAAATCCCACCTTTAGCGCATGGATTAGATACACCTTTTACACCGCATGGATTTCCATGCGGTGTAATGTAATATTATATTTTATTAATATAATTATATTAGGGAAAATGACAAAAAAATGAATCAAAGGTCCCAAACAATCTGGCAATTATCCTCAGGTCCCATGGGACCATTTGGTGATTAAATGAAGTTGTGTAAAGTCAAAAATGCCCTTCAGTTAGCTGTGTGAGAGAGAGATGAAAACAGAGAATTATTTGAGTGAAAGTCATATCACAACAGGGAGCAAAGTGAGTCTGAAAAACGAAAGAGGTCGGAGGGTTTCTGAAATCGGCAATCCGTGCGCTGAATGTCTGGTATTTCCTCCGTGCATAACAAAATCATGGTGGCCTGAAATGGCTGGTCCTGAAGTGAAAGTTGGGTTTTCAGTGGGTGTGTATCTTCTCCGTGAAAAGTGAACCTATTTGTACTGCTCTAATGGCAAACATGTTAAAGCTGTACGTTATGCATAAGATGTGTGTGTGTGTGTGTATATGCTTGATAATCTCTGTTTGAATAAAGGAAAAGCAAAGAACAGTGTTGACGGAAGCACAATATATAACCTAGAGAAAGCAAATGTAAGTTGGAAATTTCTGGAAAAAAAGGAAAAATGCTTGTCATTGATGGATAAACAATAAATAAGCAAACTTGTTGGGAGAACAATATTAATGATTATCATTAAAATGGATTGAAAAGTAATGTGGGCATTTTTATTAAGAAGGGGGTTGTGTGTGCTCTGTTTTTGTTGATCATGCTCTGTTTCTTATGTGAAATTATGATGGAATGTAGATAAAAAGTGAAGTTGCAATGTGTACAAGTATTGTAGCTGCTGAGGTTGTTAACAACAGCAGCGAAGGTTGTTAATGTGACTTCTTAAGTGGTTAATGACAAGTACAATCTGTAGACGTCAATACTGATGACTAGCACATTTGGGAATAATATGATGTGCTTCCTTCATATAGTGCAGAATATTACATGTTGTTATACAATATGGTGCAGATTATTTTGTTACCATGCATATTATTTTACCATGCAGATTATTTTGTTACCAGGAGCTGCTGGTGTTGTTAGAAGGACCTCCTGGGTTGTTAACAAGAGCTGCTGGGGTTGTTAGTAGGACCTGCTGGGGTTGTTAGTTGCAGCTGCTGGGGTGGTTAACAGGAGTTGCTTGGGTTGTTAGTCGCAGCTGCTGGGATTGTTAACAGGAGCTGTTGGTATTGTTAGTAGGAGCTGCTGGGGTTGTTACCACGAGCTGCTGGGGTTGTTAACAGCAGCTGTTGGGGTTGTTAACAAGAGCTTCTGGTGTTGTTAGTAGGAGCTGCTGGGTTGTTAACAGGAGCTGCTGGGGTTGTTACCAACAGCTGTTGGGGTTGTTACCAGGAGCTGCTGGTGTTGTTATTGCTATCTGTTAGTGTTGTTAGGAGCTGCTGGTGTTGTTAGTAGGCGCTGCTGGTGTTGTTATTGCTGTCTGCTGGTGGTGTTGTTAGTATTTACTGATGGTGTTGTTAGTGGCAGCTGCTAGGGTGGTTAGTAGCAGCTGCTCCTGTTGTTAAGGTTGACAATATAACTACATTGGACATAACGATATTCAACAACATCAGTATTCATTAACCAATATTCACTAGCAGCTGTATTCATTAACCAAGGACACATGTAATCATGATAGTCTCATGCATAGGTAAACATAAATTATATTATAACTAATAAAATGATGTGTACACTTTATATCTGAGTACCAAGTGAATGTTTACAATTAAAAACGGAAATGAAGGAGTAAATGTTATTTACAACCCAAAACGACCAACTAAATGTGTACAAAACAATCTACATCTCCCTCTTCCTCTTTTTGAACCCCTCAAGTATGGCCATTACTTTTCACGATGTATGTTTTTGGGGTTATTGATAAGCCACCACAATACCGCTGACCAATATGTCTGTTTTTTCATGTTTGACTTGTGTCTCTGCTTCTTGTCTCATCCGACTATATCGCTGACCAAGATGGCGAGCATCCTCCAAAGGTGCACCATGGATCATTGATCTTAAGGGGTCTATAACCTGAAAAGTAAAAACACAGGATTCATGCTGCTGTCCTGGTAAATTTAAAAAAGATACAAGACAAACATCATCTTTCAGTCATGGGTCCAAAAATGAAGTCATTATCAATGTCATTACTCTATAGTTGTTTTGTACTGTTTTAGTACCTGAGCATAATTTTGTTCCAACTACATATAATTTTGTATCCTTTAAAGATTGTGTCATTATCATTTTAGTAACCCCAGGGCGGAACTTCCAGAAATTCATAGTCTTTTTCTTCTTTTAACAAATGAGGAATTCATAGTTTAATGTACCAAAAGTGATGCAAACATTCTGAAGAATCAAATTGATAACGAAGCCATCTCACAAGTTCCTATCAGAAGGGTTTTTTTGTAAAAATTTTAATAGGGAATAACACAGAAATCCCCTCTAGATTCAAGGCCTACAAGTGCCTGGTTTATTTTGCATTTTGATTTTTACAAGTGTGATGAAAATTTTAAAAAGGTTTAGGGGAAGCATTGAGTGGACAGGTCTATCAATATAGTTATAAAAGCCATTCTGCAATTTAGTCTTCAAAATTAGTTATTATATATCATGCTCTATCCAATAACATAATATTGTAAACAATTGTCTCATCAAAGCGAGGGGGAATATAGGAATCGGAATTTGATTCTAATCAATAGTTAAATGTAGCAGCACAAAAAATAGATAGTTACTATTGCATTCATAATTAATAACTATACAAATGGAAAACACATGAAAAATCAACCTATGAAGACAAAAGCCGATTGAATTCTTCTTGCTCCTTTTCAACGTGTTTGCGAGCATCGCCATATACTGATGCAGCCTTAGCCAATATGGTGTCACTGCTGTTTTCTGCTCCATATCTACAGCAATCCTCATTAGCCAATATGGTGTCATTACTGTTTTATGCTTTATATCTACAGCAATCCTCAGAAAGCTTCGTTCCTGTCTACCATGGAGATTGTTTATAATGATTGCTCAAAAATCACATGTCTTCATACAAATTTGCAAGGTGCTTCTTATTGCAAACTATATATTATCATAAGCGTTAAGTATGAACAGCATTCACACGAGAAAAACAAATCACCTGCTTCAATTTGCTTATAACCCACTATTGTAAATATCTCTGCTGCTTTGACAATTTCCTTTTGAAAATTCTGGATCAGAAAATGGTATCACACGTATCAAGAAATAGAAAGCCAACAAGAAAATCAGAACCCAAGATTAAAGCGAATTCAGGCCTATCGCGATTACCCAAAATGCTTAACGCGAATTCAGGCTTGTCGGACAAAAAAATTCAGAACCTAAGATTAGGAAGAAACATATGGCAGTAGAATACTAACAATTTGAAAAATCAATTTTTCCTTGCTCCAAAAATTGCTTCATCATCAGAATGCTAGCCAGACGGAGCATGAAGGAGTCATGGCACTAAAAATTACCTATTGTTCTTTAGCCAGACGGAGCAGCTTTAATGGCAGCGACATACCCGCCGAGGCCACCACCAATGACCACGACATCATTTTCGTTAGATCCTAAAGCGAATCCTCTGGATTATCAATAATATTAATAATAATAATTGAATGTTACCAACAATCATCGTAGATAGACGGCACGGTGAAAGGAGAAGAGATGAGTTCTGAAGGGCAAGACTTCGGGGGACCACACGGTGAAAAGAGAAGAGACAGACCGAAGGAGGGAATCTCACCTGAACAGAGAACGGCCGACGGCGATACAAGTTCCGCCGATAGCACACACAGACGCCGGAGGCCAAATGAGAGCTGGCGAGGGTCGTGGGAAAGAAACACTTCAAGCCTCAACCTAGTTTGTGCCTGTTTTGATCTCTTTCTCTTTCAAATGGCTTAGGGTATTTTAGACTTTACACATCTCCAATTAATCACGAAAAGGTCCCATGGGACCTGAAAATAATTGTCAGAATGTTTGGGACAAATTCATTTTTTTACTTGCTTGGGACTTATGTGTCAATTTCCCAAAAAATAAGCAGTGTACTTTGCTGCTAACAATTCCTCTGACAAAACGATACAGCTATGGTAAGTGGGTTTTTGTTTTTTTACCGTAGATGAAATAAAAGGTGAGGACTAGGGAAGAGGAAACATAAATTTCAAGTCTAATATTTTTAAAACTTTAAAATACTATACTTTAAAATACTAGGGAGAAAATACTATACTTTAACTACATGATTTCAAGTCTAACATTTTTAAAACTTTAAAGAAATTCAACTTTAGCAGAGTGGAGGTGGTAATATAACATTATTACAACGAGCACGTTGTTTGTGTGTGTCTTATATGAAAAAAGCGTATGATAGACTAGACAGGGGTTTTCTGACAAACACTTTGAGAGAAGTCGGTTTTTGAGGAAACCTATTCCAATTAATCCTGGGTTGCATCTGTACGGCCTCTATGAGGGTTATGTGGAATGGGTTGG